>OZ018320.1:59482596-59625096 GCA_963969495.1 Ceratothoa steindachneri
GTCAAACCAACGATGGTGTATTTTGATGGTTCTCCTTTGTATTCTTCTAGGATTTTTAATATCCTAACTCATTATAAAATTATCTATTTTCATAGGTTTTGCATTATAGGAAAAGGCTCTCTTTTTGTCAATATTTGGCAACACTCTTAATATTCTAATTTCTAGACAATTTTTTTAATATTATAATTCATTGTAAATTATGTATTCCTTTATATTATAGATCCCGAAGATGAGTGGACAGCTCGAAACGTTGTTTATCCCCAATAAATGAAGATGAATTTCTTTGCATTCTATGTACTCTCATTCCTGATGAAATTAAAGATTCGTCTGACTAGCAGTAACCCCATCGATTATATATATATATATATATATATATATATATATATATATATATATATATATATATATATATATATATATATATATATACATATATATAGGGTTCGGACTATTTTAGAAATTTAAAAAATATCAACTAGATTAAGGTCTGAGAGACAAAAGTCTCCTTTCAATCATTATAATATCTTTTTTCGCACTTCAATAAATGACCTTAAAATATTATTTTTCACTCTTCAATCATTAAGATTACAATATTATTTTTCCCTTTCAATCAATACCCTTTAAATAATCTTTATTTCCTTCGAATCAATAATCTTATAATATTCTTTTCTTCTCTTATCAATTAATAATCTTAGAATAATCTTTTTCCCCTTTCCATCAATTTCTTAAAATATAATTTTCTAGGTTAAATCAATAATTATAAAATATTATTTTCTCGGTCAATAATCTTAGAATAATATTTTTATACTTTAATCAATAATCATAAAATATAATTTTATTAACACAATCAAAAAATTGGGGGGGGGCTATTATTTAAGACAAATTCAATAAATCTGTACGTTGATTTCGGAAATCACTTCATTTTTTATAATACGTCAAATTTTTGTTCCGTAGCATTCAGTGTTTATGGCCTACCGAATGTCTTAGTAGCCATATTCGATAAATTGTTACATTCAGTGTTTAGGGCCTACCGAATGTCTTAGTAGCCATATTCGATAAATTGTTACATTCAGTGTTTAGGGCCTACCGAATGTCTTAGTAGCCATATTCAATAAATTGTTACATTCAGTGTTAAGGGCCTACCGAATGTCTTAGTAGCATATTCAATAAATTGTTACATTCAGTGTTTAGGGCCTACCGAATGTTTTAGTAGCCATATTTAATAAATTGTTACATTCAGTGTTTAGGGCCTACCGAATGTCTTAGTAGCCATATTCAATAAATTGTTACATTCAGTGTTTAGGGCCTACCGAATGTCTTAGTAGCCATATTCAATAAATTGTTACATTCAGTGTTTAGGGCCTACCGAATGCCTTAGTAGCCATATTCAATAAATTGTTACATTCAGTGTTTAGGGCCTACCGAATGTCTTAGTAGCCATATTCAATAAATTGTTACATTCAGTGTTTAGGGCCTACCGAATGTCTTAGTAACCATATTCAATAAATTGTTACATTCAGTGTTTAGGGCCTACCGAATGTCTTAGTAGCCATATTCAATAAATTGTTACATTCAGTGTTTAGGGCCTACCGAATGTCTTAGTAGCCATATTCAATAAATTGTTACATTCAGTGTTTATGGCCTACCGAATGTCTCAGTAGCCATATTCAATAAATTGTTACATTCAGTGTTTAGGGTCTACCGAATGTCTTAGTAACCATATTTGATAAATTGTTACATTTTAAAATACCTTCTAAAGTCATTAATGGTTTCAATAAATTAGCTTGCGTCGTATATCCTTTGCTACTAAACACCCTTATAGTTGTTAATCGAAAATATGAAGCATGTTTTAAAGCAAGAACAGAAAATGATAAGCAATAATCAATATAATTTTCGGACTTAGTGAAGCCTATTTAATAAAGACCAACCCTCAGATATATCAGCAAAACCTGGTTAACCACTTTTATCAGCCTGAAGACCGACGTTTGTCTCTAAAGATGTCCTCATTTCCCCGAGACTGAATTAATTTTAATGGGTTTTCGGAATACTGGATTTTAAAGGGTTGTTTGTAGTTAGTATAGGGGATTTTCTTTGATAATATTTGGTATACAGTATTTCTCTGAGTATTATTCGGTATACGGGATTTTCAGGTGTTGTATATGGTATCAAATATTTTCATGAGTTGTGTATGGTATACAGTATTTTAATAGGTTGTTTTCGGTATAGGGGATTTTCATGGGTTGTATTCGTTACAGATGATTTTCATGGTTTATATCTGGTATAAAGGATTTCATGGGTTGTATTCGGTTTATAGAATTTCATGGGTTGTACTCGATATACGTGATTTTCATGGGTTGTATTCGATATAATAGATTTTCATGAGTTATATAAGCTATACGATTTTTCATTGGTCGCTTTGGTTATATATATAAGAGTATATATATATATAAGAAGCCAAGAGGCGAAACGTCAATAAAGAGCTCTGTGCAGTGTCTGGACTTTTCTTTCTCCCCATCCATTCTTACATATATATATATATATATATATATATATATATATATATATATATATATATATATATATATATATATATATATAGATATATATATATATATATATACATACATGTTTTATATTCGTCATACAGGATTTCATGGGTTGTATTTGGTATAGCGGATTTTCATGGGTTGTATTCGGTATAGAAGCTTTATATGGGTTATATACGGTATACGGGTTTTCATGGGTTGCATCAGGGAAAGACATTTATCATTTTTTGTATTCGGCTTACAAGATTTCATGGGTTGTATTTGGTATAGGGAATTTTGATGGGTTTTATTTGGTATATGGGATTTTCATGGGCTGTATTCGATATACAGCAGTTCCATGGGTTGTATTTGTTATATATGAGAGTCAATTTTGATCTGTAATTTTATACCCTTTTTCATCGCTTGTTTTTTTTTTTCGAAGTTGAGTTGTTTTGTTGTGATGTATTTCCATTGCTAAATATTTGACTTCATTTGCAAAATATTAGGTTGGCCAGAAAGTCCTGACTCCCTTAGGAAGCGGAAAGAAATAAACCGAGCAACATCAACGTTTATTCTTCCAAATAAAGTCCTTCCTTTTCTTCGATCTTCTTCCAGCGATCAGACAGCATCCGAGTCCGTCCAAGAGACCAGTCAGCTTTGAATCAAAAAACTGTACAAAAGCTTCCGCTTCCTAAGTGAGTCAGGACTTTCTGGCCAAACATATAATACTGCCTTATTCGTGCCTTTGCTCTCTGTCCGGCCTTGTACGATCCTTTGAGGGCATTTTCTATTTGCACAAACTTGTTTGTGCCTTCGAAACTTTTGCTTTTTTCGTAAGGCTTTTTTTCGCGCTTTTGAGTACATTTGTTTTTTGCATGTCTTTCTTCGTTCATTCGAGAACCATGAAATTCATGCTGCTTCATTCTCGCTTTTGATTACCTTTACACTAACTTTTTGGTATCCTCGCAAAATTTAAACTGATTTTTGGATTCATTGTACCAAAATTAGTACAGCACAAGTCTCAAATATGTCAGAAAAAAAATGTGTTTGCCAGTGTAATCTTAAAATAGATACTATTTTAATCCTTCTATCAACAATTTTTACGCTTCAAACCTCTTTTCGAGATCAAGCTTTTTTTTTAATATTCATCACCCTTAAAATCCCTTGTTAAAACCATTTTATTTCACCCCAGACCTGTATATTGAATAAAATCTATAAATTATTCATAGGTCTATTAAGGCAACCTTCAAAAGAATTAGATGTGCGTGTATAATGATACCAAACCCTACCAGGTAAATGTACATTCATGGCAAAAGGTTTTGAGACATATTTTTTTCATTCGTTTTTTTAAATTTTATGTGAAAGGAATAATTATACTAATATTTAAATTATTTCAGGTTTATTAAAAAGTCAGTATTCCAAAATTGATAAGAAATAAAATGCATTTCTACACTGAATCTAAAATCGCGCTCTGATCCTGTTCCTGTATAAGGTGAATCTCAGTCCCGGGAGCTTTGCTATTCGATAAAAAGGGTAAAATGATGAGAAATATGTGTTAAATGATATGTAATTATCATCTATTTCCTATTTTTTTTTATAAAAATAAATGAATCTTTTCAATTTCAAAAATTATTCTTTTTAAAGAAAACCGTTCAACCATTGTTGCTCTGTTAGTGTAACCATTGTTGCTCACCGAAGTAGCATGGAATGCAAATAGATAGTTGCTAAAGGTGATGCATCAAGGAGCACAATCTTTACAATCATTAAAGAATTTAAAATGACTGGTCACACTCGTGTGAAGAAGTCTTCTGGACGCCTAATAGTTCCGAATCAACGCCAATATCGCTCCTGGTAAGGTCACAACTCAAGGTTCGGGTTGCCTCCATTGCCAAGTTTGTTCACGATTGGAAAGAGACATGTATGACCGCTTCATTGCGCACAGTGAGACCAAGACTTTTAGAAAAAGTAGATAAGGGTTGGGAGGAAGCCTCATCTTACCAAGAAGAACCTTAAGGATAGGCTCCACTTTTGTAGAAAATATCATATAAATAATGGACTATTGAAGACTGTGGCAAAGTGATATTCTCTGATGAAGCTCAATTCGGTTTGTTTATAGGTTCGGGAATATTCCTCGTTAGGAGGAGAAAAGTAAAGCGCCTTCACGAGTCCTGCGTCGTTCTAACAGTGAGTCATCCGGACACTCTCAATGTCTGGGACTGCTTCTTATCTAAGGGAACTGGAGTCATAACAATTTTACCCAAGAATACTGCCATGAACTCAAAATGGTACCAAAACATGCTTGAAAAGCATCCTTTCCCAACAGTTAAGAACCAATTTGGGGATGATAACTGCCTTTGAGGCACAATGGCGCACCTTGTCACAAAGCAAACGCAATAAAAAAGTCCTTTCCTGAAAAATAACATCGAACTTTTGTGTCTTTGCCCCGAAAATTCCCAGATTTTAACAAAATAGTGAATTTGTGGGCAATAATCAAACCAGCGGTTTCTAAACACAAAACATCCAATTGTGATCAGTTGCGGGTGATTTTTAAACCAAAATGGATAGATATCAGTCGTTTTTATCACAAAATTGGTCTCCAGCATGCCAGAACGAATTAAAGCAGTCCGGAAAACCCGAAATATCATTGTTTTCATTGCCTTTTTGGGCTCTATTTATATATATATATATATATATATATATATATATATATATATATATATATATATAAACATCTCACCTTCAAATTATGATACAAAAATAACAAAACAAAATTAAATGTTTGATTAGTTCTATTAAATTTTTTATATGAAAAATAAAGAGGTCTCAAAACTTTTGGCCATGACTGTATATGTCTATACTATGCATAGCTCGTTGCTATAGGTACATATCGCTACACGTGGTTAAGTAAGTACAAAAACCGGGTGTTCCATTGCAAAATGTAGTGGTGCTGTCTAAATAGTTTCTTTCTTAATGTTAATATGAACGATGGTCTGTTTGTTCTTCCTGTAACCGCAACACACTTCGTCATGGCCAAACAAGATATTTACCAGGTCTTTCCTTCGTCTGTGGGTTTCTGCGAAGCGACGCCCACGAAGGACTTGCCCGAAAAAAACGCGACGAGCAATGGTGCCAATGGGCGGGGCTGTCGCGGACCCCGTATTGTCAGACCGGGTAATCCATGGCCTCAATGTGTGAATCTAGTTGTGTCTATAGATTGTGAGGGATATTTGTGACGTGAAAAAGAGGTGCTTGGTAGTCCTTGCCTTTAAAACAAGCAGAATGTAGTTTTGCTCTATGTGAGATCAACATGAAATAGAATGAAGAGTTTGTGTGAGATGAAGTGCTTTCAGGTGTAGATCAGGTTGGTAGGAGTAAATAGGGTGTAGCAGCATTTTTGAGTGAAGAGTGGCATGATGCCTTGGTTGGGTTTAAGTGTGTGAGCTCGAGAATTATGTGGGCGAAGTTAAGATATTTGCGAGGGCGAAATTGTGCGTGATTGTAGTGTATGGGCGTTGCAATAATAAAAGTGAATCGGAGAAAGGTTCTGGAATGACTTGGGATGAGTGGTAGATGGAAGTAGGAATGAGTATCGGTTGATGGTTATATGAGATATGAATGAACGAATAGGTGGCGTAATGAGAGAGGGGATAGCTGAAGTGCAGGGAATGAAAATGAAGAGAGGGTAGTAGAGTTATCGATGAAAGAATCTTATGTGTGTCAAATACATTCTATCAACACAAACATGTGCAAAATACACATGAGACATGAGTTAGGCAAAGGAGAAGGGAAGAAGTCAAATATATGATTGATATGTGCCAGGTAAGAAAGAATATGTTGTGGGACGTATTTGATGAGGAAGCTGTATGAGGTTTAATAAGGATGGGACTTTCTGATTACGTGGTTGTGTTTTGTAAAATTAAATTGGTTTGTTCATGGTTGAGAACACTTAAGGAAGGTAGGAAGAAAAAAAGAATCAGTATTGAGAGGTTTGAGGATCAGAGAAAAAGAGGAGGGTAAGTGAGAATGCTTGAACCTGGAGATAGAGCAAATGTGGAACAAATTTAAAGATGTTTTTGTAAGTAGTGCAAGGGTTGTGTGTGGGAATGCCTGAACTAGAAAGAGGAAGTAAAATAATGAATGGTAAAATGACAATGTGAAGCGTGGAGTGGGAAGCAAAAATGAGGCGTACTTTCAAATGCTAGAGTGCTGATGAGGATGACAGGTTTGTTTTGTTTGTAGTCTCATCTGGCGACGCCAGAAGAAATGAGGTTGAATTGATGCATGAAAGGAAATACATAGGAAAGTGAAATAAGTGATTAAATGGAGCACGAAAACAGTAAACTATCTTTTGTACAAAGATGAATGAGTATCCCAATGGAAACAGTAAGCTATTCTGGGGGGAAGGGAGAAGTGAAGGAACCAGGAGAAAAGTAGTTGTGTAAAAACATCAAGAAGAAGAAGAAAGACATGGTACTTCTAAGCATTGATGATGTCAAATTAGATGGTAAGAATACTTTGACACGTTGTATCATGTTGATATGGGACGATGTTGTATCGAGATATGGAAGAGATAAACATGTAAGGGGCTGTTAGTGTTGGCAAAGGTCTGAAAATGAAAACGCAGCTAGAGTAGTTGGTGAAGGGTCTGAGATGCCCAATAGTGCTTAGTAGTTGTGGTGGCAGGTATTTGAAAGTGTAAGATTATCATAGGACTGGGAGAATGCAGTAATAGTCTCTTTGTACAAGGGTAAATAGGGAAAGGTGAATTGCATGAACTACAAGGGGAACTCTGTTGAGAGTTGGTGGTAAAGTACAGTATATGGAAAAATTCTAATTTGGCGCATAAGTAAGCTTACTGAAGGATTGATCGGAAGGTGGCGTTAGAACAGGTTGGGTATATTTCTTGATTAAATATTTGGAGTGAGAGAAGAAGCCAAAAAGGCATAAGAACTGTTGCAATTAAGGCGTGTTAAGATGAAAGATAGAGAGAGTGAGGAGTTCGAAATAGGGAGGAAGAGTAATACATGGTTGTTTAGTAACTTTCTATGAGTAATGAGAGAGGTACTTATTTAGCTATCCATTTGGGACCTGCGGCCTTTGGGGCACGACTGTTAACTGGGCAACTTCAGGTCGATGTGCGTTGCTGTACATCCGAACATTCTAGATGGGATGAGTGGGAGTGGTTGGAGGAGATATGGTGCCAGGTGGAGGCGTCGCTTTTTTGAGAAATAAGGGGTAAAGTCAATTGTACCCATTTAGAGTCATGAAATTACACATATGACCATGGGACATATGGTTATCCACCATGGAGACTTCAAAGCTGCCATCGGATTTGGCGCTGGTTGTCGCCATCTAGTGGCAGAAGACTCATTTAGCCATTCAAAGGCACTTGTAAGTGATTTGAAACCATCAATACAAGAACCATTTATCATCTTATCCCAAAACGCTGCAGGTCATGGGAAGGACTTTCTCTCTCTTGTTTATTACAGCCGTCACACCATTTTTTAATTCGCAAAAATTTCGGACTACATTGCAAAAAGTACAACCTCTCTCAACCTTCGTGATATGGTGTGCGAAGAACTCGAAAACGCACCTCTTACGGGTGGAGTAGCTGCCCTCTCAACACTCTCCATTGGTAAGGAGGTTTTTCCTCTACCACGTCTAGAGCCGCCCTTGGATAACTATATCTCTAATCAGGAGGCCCTTCCACCCCTATGTGCTTTCTTAGGGACCCTCCCCATTTTCTCCCAGCAAAGGGTTGCTTAGTAGAGTAAAGTTAGCTGGGATGGAGGACTTCAAACCATCTGAATATTGGAAGAGAATTACCTGCATCATGATGATTCACACCGGGTATCAAGATGCCGACATCACTGGTGCTCAATGATCTGTTAACATTGCAAAGGCTGTAAGGCGCGATATTGGCAGGTGCGACGGAGACTAAGAAGCCATAGTCAGCGAAATGAAAACAACAGGTGTTTTGTGTGCGTCCGCACGTCGGAATTTATACAATAACTGTAGGAAAAAATGATCAAAGACCTGAAGAAGCGAATCTGGGCTTTGGTGAGATAGTTGTGTGTTGGAATATCCACCATTAAACTACAGCTAAATGCTACCACTCGTGCAAGTGGCATAGGAAACAAATTCTGACAGCCAAGGCCAAGGAGACCCGCTTGACCAGGGCAAAGAAGCTCCTGAACAAGCTGAAGCATCCATCATGTTGAGCCGGGAACGATATTATTCTTCTCAGATGTAAAGAACTTCTGACAGTTCTAGTTGCACAACACCCAGATAACCGGTGACTTGCAACGTTACACATATCATGAAGACCAATTTTCCCTAAGCTCTGATGGTCTGGGGTCTGTCTTCACTGAGGGTGACGCTGTGCCGCGCTACATGTTATAGCTGGGTCTTTGACTCAAATCAGACGTATATGTGGAGCTGCTGAATATTGTGGCCAAACCTTGGCTAGAGATGGTTGTTACTGGAGGACATACCTCGATTTAGATTCAGAAGTAGTTTTCGGAGAATTTCTACAAGTTCAACAGGCCCACTTTCTGGCCTCTTTGATCCGCAGATTGTAATCCCATAGATTACTATGTGTGGGGCGCGGTTGTTAAAGGTATCTAACCGCTCTGCCTACAACTCGAAGGCAGAGCTGGTGGGCAAAATCAAGGTGTTCGAAGATCTTCCTAGGAACACAATGAACAACGCATGCGACAGGACCCTGAGCTGTCTTGAGCTGTGATCTAAACTGAATGCGGCCACTTTGACTAAATTATCTTCTCCCAGCCAAAATCTAGTTGATATTTGTAAAAAAATTAAAATGCATCTATTTTTAGTTGAGATATTTCAAGTTATTTTAGTTATGCATCCATACCATCATCAGCCTTTATATATATATATATATATATATATATATATATATATATATATATATATATATATATATATATATCAGTAGCGACTCCAGCACTCAGGCTGTCCGGCCTTAGCCCGTATATAAATTTAATAAAGTGAACGTGTATTTGCAAGCTGATTTAATTTCTGCCAACACGGACTTCAAGTAAGACATTGCAGCTCCCTTTATTGAGCCTTCTCGCAGTTCATATATTTTCGTTCATCGTCTGGCAGTCGTCTTAGAGGTAATATTATTCGTAGCAGAAGTTCTCTCGACATCGTTCTCACACGCTTGACTCGGGCTTAGAAGTTTTTATCTATAATCGTAAAAATTAAAAGTAATTAAATTCAATGTTTTCTTGAAACAATAGGTTTCTATAGAGATTAGGATTTAAATTCTAATCTATGAAAGGTTTCCGTTCTACAATATTCTTAAAAGAACGAAAAATTATCCAACAACTCGGGCTAATACGAACGAGCCGGGTAAGCGTAAAAGACTAACTGGCATATCTTGTCAAGAGTAAAGTACAGGCGACAGAATATTATACGAGTTTTACATCAAACCAAGGCCACCGGAGTTCATGTATAAAGAAAGTGAGTAATTTTTATATTAAAGCTATATTGCTGCCTTATTGTTAAATTATCAGTGCACATATAAGTCTGCGATGTGGATTACGTCTCGGTCTCTTACCTTATTTTATACATGTGTCTTATTCGAAATCTGTGATGAGCCCGAGTGACGTTGTTGACCTGGAGATGCCTCTGATACATATATATATATATATATATATATATATATATATATATATATATATATATATATATATATATATATATGTATATATATAAATATTCAACAAGGTTGCTTCTAAGAAGGCGTAATTTTAATTGCAGTAGCAAGGATAGGACCATCAGTGACATTCTAATTTATTCCAAGCAACGTTTTGGATTACCCAATCCATCATCAAGCTATAGGGATAAACACAATTTGTGAGGTGAACAAATGTTAATATAAACTAGATACAAATAAAATTAAAAGTATTAATAATTGCAAGTATATTTACAGATAAGGAAAGGAACAAATTCATACCTGCTGTCAGCGAGTCAGGGAAATTGTCGTGGTATGACATTATATTACATCAATACCATATTATATCTAAGGAGGAGGGACTAATAACTTACAGGCAAACCAACTAAGGGACGGAACACCACTAGTTCTGACGGGCTGAGTAGCCAGAAAGAGTGCAACGAGGTCAGGTAAATTATGGAGAATGGCAAAATTCAAGGTTATTTAAAGAGGCATGTACAAAAATATAATTTTATTTACATAAAAATAATGAGAGAATTGGTGGGCAAAATTACCTCAGAGAATTAATGGGCAAAATTACATCAGTAAACGAAGGGGGGAATTGTAGTCTGAATTTAACGTGAGCGAATGTGTTTTATGAAGAGAGATTCTAGATTTCTAAGCTTGGTGATGTTAGGATTAGAAACCAGAATCTCAAAATTATTAATGTTTGCATCAACCTTACAATTTATAATGTGATCTCTGATTGGCGAGACTTCCTTACTAGAGAGAGACTTTCCTGTTCGGCAACTAATGCCAAAAGTTGCAAAGATAGATGTCCCTAAGGACTTGCAATATTTTCTCCTACCTGATCTCGGTCCTCTAAATCAGGAAGCTTCACGACGGTACTGAAAAGTTCTTCAGAGGTTTTTTTCCACAAATACATTTCCGAATAACCTTCATTAACAATTTATAAATAGGTAATTTCCTCCACACTAAGGATTTAACCCCGGCTTATTTGCGCAATAGTATTTTATACACATTTTCTTGCCCTGGATGTTCCGAAGGAACATATATTGGTAGTACTATTCGCTCGTTACACTCGAGGGTCTGCGCACACCCCGGCATTAGTTGCCTAACAAGAAAGTCTCTCTCTAGTAAGGAAGTCTCGCCAATCAGAGATCACATAATAAATTGTAAGGTTGATGCAAACATCAATAATTTTGAGATTCTGGGATCTAATCCTAACATCACCCAGCTCAGAATTCTAGAATCTCTCTTCATAAAAACACATTCGCCCCCGTTAAATTCAGACTTGACCTGCCACCCATTATCGTTAATAGCCACAACAAACCACTTCAGACGTGTTAATATTATACCGACAACAAAATACCCATAATCGTGTCCGATTTGGGGTAAATTCCTTAGTCATTTCCCTGACTCGCTGACAGCGGATATGAATTTGTTTCTTTCCTTATCTGTATATGTACTTGCAATCATTAATACTTTTAATTTTATAGGTTCACTATCGAAATTATTTTTCTTTTGATTTGTATTTAGTTTAAGTTAACATTTGTTCGCTTCACAAATTGTGTTTATCCGTATAGCCTGATGATGGATTGGGTAATCCGAAACGTTACTTGGAATAAATTAGAATGTCATGGATGGTCGTATCCTACCTAATATATATATATATATATATATATATATATATATATATATATATATATATATATATATATATATATATACACTCGTATGTACAATGAAACCACTTTTTGAAACACAAAGTTTATTGAACCGGAACTAGTTTCGGTAGGAAGTTTTCCATACCATCATCAGCCGTTAACTGCTGATGATGGTATAGAAAACTTCATACCGAAACTAGTTCCAGTTCAATAAACTTTGTGCTCAAAAAGTGGTTTCATTATACATTAATTTACTCGCTATTGGGGAAAACAGTTTCTTCATATATATATATATATATATATATATATATATATATATATATATATATATATATATATATATATATATATATATATATATATATATATATATATATATATATATATATATATATATATATATATATATATATATATATATATATATATATATAGAGAGAGAGAGAGAGAGAGAGAGAGAGAGAGAGAGAGTTACATAGAGTTACATAGATAGACAGATGACACGGGCCTTACGGCCCAGACTAAGGTGATCTGGCCTTAAATCTACTGCCACTTACACATAGAATAGTAGAAGTAAAGGATAGAAATGTTTTAGGCTCTCCCCACCCTCCACTCCCTCCGGCAAAAGCCGTACATGAAATAATTTGGGAAAAGTACCTTGCAGGTGTAAGAAGACAGTACCTGAAGGAAATTTGCATTGAATAGTAATTAAATGAAATGCATGTGAAAACCACTTACATACACCTGAAAGAGTTATATTTTTGTAATATTATTTTATTTTGTAGCTTATGCTAAACAATTCCAATATTTGTTAGGTGTTTGTCTAATCTCATTTTAAATGAATCTATAGTGCTGCTGTCCACTACCTCGTTTGGCAAATTATTCCAATCATTAATAATCGAGTAAGTGAAGAAGTTTTTTATTACATCCATAGTGGCTCTTTTACCCTGAAGTTTTGAATCATGTCCACGGGTGGGACACTCCCCTGTCAGTGTGAACAAGTTATTGGCATTAACGTTGTTAAATCCTTCAAGTATTTTGAAGCACTCTATAAGCTGCCCCCTTAGTCTTCGTTTTCTGACGGAAAATAGATTGAGTTTTTTTAGCCTCTCGTGGTAAGGTTTGTTACGTACTGACGGGATAAGTTTTGTCACTCTGTGTTGTACAGCTTCTAATTTATCTATGTCTTTTATTAAGTAAAGGGCCCAGAACTGTACAGCGTATTCGAGATGGGGCCTGACAATACTTTTATATAGTGGCATAATTATCTCCTTGCTTTTATAAGTAAAGTTTCTTTTTATACATCCTAGTGCTGTGTTAGCTTTGTTTGCAGCAGCTGCGCATTGGTTTGATGTTTTTAAGTTTTCTGTCATTATTACTCCTAAATCTTTAACCTGCGGGGTTGTGTTTATTAAGCCGCCTTGCATTGTATAGGTGTATTTTTTGTTTTTTGTTCCGCACTGAAGGATTTGGCATTTGTCGATATTAAATAGCATTTGCCATTTCTCAGACCATTCGGTAATTTTATTTATATCAGCTTGCAGGCTAGCCCTGTCCTCTTCGCATAATACTGAGTTACCTATTTTCGTGTCATCTGCAAATTTAGATATGATATTATTTATTCCAACGTCTATGTCATTGATGTATATAGTAAATAAAATAGGCCCCAGGACTGATCCCTGGGGAACACCGCTGGTAACAGATACCCAGTCCGATTCCACGCCATTTATTATCACTCTCTGCTTCCTGTTTTTTAACCAGCTACTAATCCATCCGTATATATTACCGTTAATTCTTAGCGTACGCACTTTGTTCATGAGTTTCTGATGGGGAATTTTGTCAAATGCCTTTTTGAAATCTAGGTAAATTATATCTAATGATTTAGTATCGTTATATAGGTTGAAAAGGTTATGGTAAAAGTCAATTAGGTTTGTTAAGCACGATCTCTTAGACCTAAAACCATGCTGGCTATCACGTATAAGGTTATTGTTTTCGAGGAACTCTACTAGCTTGTCTCTAATGATCGTTTCGAGCAACTTTCCAACTATTGAGGTTAAGCTAATGGGTCTGTAATTACTGGCCTGGTTTTTACATCCCTTCTTAAAGATAGGTGTGACGTTAGCTTTCCTCCAATCATCAGGGACGACCCCATGCTCGAGAGATTTGTTAAAAATGAGAGCAAGTGACTCTGCTAACTCATTATGGACATGTTTTAAGATTCTCGGGTAAAATTTATCAGGACCAGGAGTCTTGTACGAGTTCATTTTCTTTAATTTATCAATTACTAGTTGCGGATTTACTTCCAGGCTCCTTAGTGATGGGTGTCTGACCTGTATAGACTCGTTGTTATCGTTATTAGTATATCCTAAGGTGAAGACTGAACTAAAAAACTCATTTAAGATATTAGCCATACCCATATCATCTGAAATAATTTTGCCCAACTGGTTTTTCAAGGGGCCAATCCCGCTTCTCATTTGCCTATTTCTATTGATATAAGTATAGAAGTGTTTGGGATTAGTGGTGCTTGCTTTCGCTATCTCGATTTCGTATTGACGTTTCGGTGATCTTATGAGTGTTTTAACCTTTCTTCTGCTAGTGTTATATTGTTGCTTAACTTGATAGCTTCTATTGTGTTTTAATAATGTGTGGAGACGGTTCCTATCTCTAATTGCTCGTTTGATGTCCTTATTAAACCATGGCGGATTGCCTCTATTTGCGTTCTATTCCTTGTCTTAAGAGGAACATGGTTTTCTTGGGCTATAAAAAATAGTTCTTTAAATTTATTCCAAAGTTGATTTACATCTTCTATTTCTATCAGCTGCTCGTGAATATTTCCCAGGGTTTCTCTGAGGCCCTCTAAGTTATCTTTACTGTAGTCTGGTACTTTTGAATAGTTATTGGTAGTTGAATACCTGGCATTTAGATCAAAGCGGATTAGTTTATGGTCCCATGTACCTATATGTTCCGCTACGGCCAGAGTTGATATTAAATTTTCCTGGGATGCAATAACTAGGTCTAGTATATTATTTCCTCTGGTTGGCTCCCTTACGCATTGGTGTAAATAATTAGTATCGATGAAATTTGTCATTAATTTTTCTTGTTGGCTAGTCCCTATATTCAAGTCCCAGCAGATATTAGGTAAATTAAAATCTCCCAGTAATAGTGTTTGTTCCTCCTGTAATGTTTCTTGTAAGATTCTATATATTTCCAGGTCCTCATTAACGGTAGTATTTGGGCGACGGTAAACAGTGCTTATGTTTATTTTAAAATTTCGTAAATGTAGTTTAACACAGATCAGCTCCACTTCATTATTTGTAAGTTCTACCTCAGTTACTTCTAATTCTGATCTTATATATAGTCCCACTCCTCCTCCAAGCCTTCCATTAGCCCTGTTTTTGTAAAATAATCTATAGCCTTCTAGCATGTATTCACATAATAAGTCTTTTATGCCTATTTGTAGATGGGTCTCAGTTAAGGCTATGATGTCAACCTCTTCCGTTGCTATTAGACATTTAAGTTCTGTAATATGTTTAGAGAGAGAGAGAGAGAGAGAAAGAGAGAGAGGGAGAGAGAAAGAGAGAGAGAGATAGATATACCTGTACGCACTTGTATGCATAGAGAAGAGGATAGGCTTCGAAGTGTTCTGACGAAATAGCACTGATTACAAATTAGAAGTGCCCCTCCATCTGAATGGTGTAGTAATTAAGAAGAATAAATGCCCCAGCGCTGAATAATAAATTAGGAACAGGCATCATTAAATAAGCCGAGGCCATGTCTCTCATCTCCATTAATAAGCGCATTGAAACAGATATATTATTTAAATAGTATTGACTGCTATGCAGATGTCACGTCTTGCCCTCTCTTGTAACTCCTTCCCCCCCTTCTTTCAAGAGGGCTCTTGGGCTGAGGGAGCGTTGGCACTTCTGTCATCCGGATGACCTAAGTGGGGCAGATGTGGTAAATACGTCGCTCTTCGACTTTCCTTATGGATATAATAGATAGGTAGTTAGCTGCTTAGATAGACAGACAGATTGTTCCGTAAGGTCAGCAAGAACCGCTTCGGTTTGGCATTCTTCGTTCATGGCAATAAGTTTGAGTGCAGGCGAAGATGCGTGAAAGTCACATGTACCCAGTACCCTCTATTCACAAATGTATGGTTTGGAGTTAACGAAAATATAATTGTTAAATTAATTTAAGTCTAAAAGTTTAACATTTCCCCGTTGATCATTTTGCCCAAATATTCTGCCACGGATTTAACGAAAAACAATCTCCTCTTTTAATAATAGATGATATTCTTGTTAAGGACGTCGATAAATGATTC
Organism: Ceratothoa steindachneri; assembly: GCA_963969495.1. NCBI lineage: Eukaryota > Metazoa > Arthropoda > Malacostraca > Isopoda > Cymothoidae > Ceratothoa > Ceratothoa steindachneri. The sequence continues at coordinate 59,498,815 of OZ018320.1, forward strand.
TTTCAAGACTTAAGATCTAACTTAAAGTTGATTTAATTGATTTTAGGTAAGGAAAGTTTAAACAAATCGTATTAAGGTCAACATATTTTGAAAACCTTAATTTTTATCGATCTGATTGCCTCGATATATCGGACAATGCTATTCCTTCGCTCGACAAACTTCTTCCTGAATGATTTGGTGCTCTTCGCTTTTATTCGTGAAGGATTTGGCGCCCTTTACTGTTCTTCGTGAAGGATTTGGCGCCCTTCACTGTTCTTCGTATAGGATTTGGCGCCCGGCACTGTTCTTCGTGAAGGATTTGGCGCCCTTTACTGCTCTTCGTGAAGGATTTGGCGCCCTTTACTGTTCACAACATCCTGATAAATAGGTAATTCCATCAGTAACAGAATAGCCTATAGTATCATTGGGTACAGTTACTATTGTATCACTTAATATTTCATGCAATTTACATGGAAATTAAAGGAGTATTTAAAAAAAAAAATTGGACGGGGTATTTTGTTCTCTATTTTTGGACATTATAGTCTAATACGAATATAGAACAAGGAGAGGTTCTCCTTTTTATCAATACTAGGGCAAAGGACCTCCGAGGCTTTGCCTACCTTCACTTTATTAAATAGTTCTTTAGTTTCTGCGACCTCACTTCTAAACTATTTTTGAGGAACTCCTCTTGTCGAAGTGCTTCCTTTCATCTCTATCATTTTCTTTTGAATATTTGCAACCAATTTGAGTTTGTTATATTATTTTTAGTCTTATTTACGCGATTCTATAAGTTACTATCTCGGTCGATCCGTCGGATGGTAGCCATTTTACTTTTAAATGAGTTTTTGAAAGTTTTGAAGGTCGTAAAGTCGGATGAGATGTTTGTTAATTGACAATAAGTTTGTTAATTAAATCTCTCTTTTTTTTAATTATTAAAATAATTGAGAGCACGTGACTTAGGTCTGCTGACCTTGTTTATAATAAGGTTAACCTTCAATTTGATGTGACAAAATTTCCACCTAACTTCTTACTTCTATTTCAACTCGTCTGATTCATTTCTTCATGTGCCTAAACATACCTTAATATTCTTTTGACCTAGAAATTTGTAAAGAATTAACTAAAATTCTTGCAAGTTAATTCTAGCAGACCCGCCCCCCGTCCCTTCACCGTTTATCGAGTTGCCTTTTCTTCAATTCGGATGAGTTTGGTAGTTCAAAATAGTCACGTATAAGTAAGTTACGTCGTCGGTCCCTCGCAATGTGGATAAGATCACCCGACTGGCTGATGAAATGTACAAAAACATCAGAATGACAGTCGCTGCCAAGTCAGAAAACCCCAGGATCCTATCCTGGTTACGAAAGGGAGGGGGATAGGATAGTATTGTGTTTTGAAAGCAATCGATCATAGAACCCTTTGTGGTTCAGTGTAAGTAGTCTATAGGAGTCATACATAAGGATGTACTCCATCGGTATGGTCCAGAAACAGCGAAGAGAGTGGGTATGTTGTGTTGTGAAGGCAGGAAGGAAAATGATAGTGGTGTTGTTGTGATTGGCTATGGGCATAATAATGCGTGCGGATCCATTTACCCCCGCGGATTATCAGCGCATCCGCCCATGGGCGGCCAGCTCGTAATGCCTCTAAAGGTTTTTTGTCCGGTCTCGCTTGTAACCAGGGTAACGAGTGCTTTAAGTTAAAAAGGTCAAGATAGGTTTAATCTATCGTAGATCTCTCCAACCTGACCTAATTAAGGCTAAGAAACCCCAGTGGGGGAAGTGACTCAAAAAATGCCTTGATCTACAAGAATCCCGAGATCTACAAGTCTCATACCCAATAGTTAGTGCAAGAGGACATGTGCTACTACTAATACAATAGGAGAAAGGGCCAACTTCTCTCGCAGAAGATGAAAGACAATCGGAAGAAACGCGCTGCGAAGCTTGCAGAAGAAACTGGAGCATCTCTTCAATCCTGGCATGTTTTGGTTCTTCTCAAACGAGAAGAATTTCTGCCAGGGCTAAGTGGAGAACTCTCTAAGCAATCCCTGGTTTGCTGTGTCCCATAAAATTGTGCCAAGAGTCATGTATATCAAGTTTCAGATCCACATGGGCTTCCGCTGGTCAGTAGAGAGGGCCACGTTATGCTCTCATTGATCTTCCCAGAGGGCCAAAGACTCATTATGGAGGGCTACATCTAGTGTTGTTGCTCTGGATCCAGGAGGTGGCCGCTGAAAGGCCGTATCTGTGGCAGCAAGACTCTGCACTATAGCACACAAGCAAGAGTGCTCAGTATTCGCTGTCAGTCAATTTCTTTTGGCCACATCACTCCGAACATCTGACTTCCCAACTCTTCGAACTGTACCCCTGTGAACTATTATATGTATGGCGTGGTTGAAAGAGAGACCAAACAAGTGTTTGTCCTGCACCACCAAGGTGAAACTTACATCCAAGTGACCGTCTAGAAAGCCTTCAGCTGTTTCGGAGGCCACCTGCAGGTCGTGGTTGAGGCTGATGACGATTTCATTAAAAAAAAGTCCAATCATTTAAATCTTTAACACGTAACGTTGGTAAATAAATCTTTTTAAATGAACTCTCTGTTATTTTCATTAAAATTAAAGTTAGAACCAACCGCACTCTGTATGCAGGAAAACGGACTGTGTGAAAATAAACAATTGCTGGTGCGGTAACGAGATACGAAACACTAATACTCACTCGCTCAGATCACGTGACGGGGGCCTTAATCCACTTGGCCAAACCTTAGCCTAGAAATAATAATAATAAGTCTTTTGTAATGCGCTCTTCAAGGCCTGAGGCCTTTCCAAAGCGCACGTTGTGCTGAGATGAGAAAGGAAATTCAATGGAAATTCAAGAGGGGAAGAAAGAAATTCTGAAAAGATGCGTTTTCAGGAGACGCTTAAATGTGGTAAGAGAGGGAGAAGACCTGATTTCAGCAGGAAAAGCATTCCATAACTTAGGGGCGCAGATTGAGAAGGAGCAGTCCCCCATCGAGCAGATGGATTAACGAGGAATATAAAAAAGAGGTGCATGTGATGACCAAAGGGCCCGAGGAACATGGCGTGGCGAGAGGGCAGAAGTGAGGTAAGACGGGGCCTTGTTGTTTAGGGCCTTAAATGTGAAGAGAAGTATCTTGAAGTGAGTACGGGATCTGACAGGGAGCCAGTGCAGTTCATGCAGCAAGGGTTTCGAGGGAGAGAAGTGAGGGTGACGGAGGAGAAGCTGGGCGGCATAGTTCTGTACAAGTTGAAGGGGGCGGAGAGAGGAGGATGGCAGATTCACAAGCAGAGAGTTACAGTAGTCAAGGCGTGAGGTGATGAAGGCATGAAAAGCAGTCTCAAGACTTTGGCGATCAAAGTGAGAGCGAATGCGAGAGAAGTTACGAAGGAAACATAGAGAGTATTTGCTGACATTGCGGATATGAGGCTTAAAGGAGAGATGCTCATCAAAAACAACACCCAGATTCCTAACGCAGTCAGAGAAAATGATAGTATTACCGCCCAGAGTAAGAGAGGGAAAGAGAGATTTAAGATTTTTTGACAAGAGCAAGGCTTCCGACGAGGAGGACCTCAGTTTAGGAGTGAGGAAGCCTGAGGAATTTAGTAGAGAGCCATTCAGAAATGGAGGAGTAGGCAGCCAGGAGGTCAGTGATAGATTAGGCAAGAGACGTGGGGGAATGAGGAAACGAAAATTTGAGTTGACAGATCAAACCGAGCTTCCTGCGCTAAGATGTCTCGATACACAGGATGGCATAACTACCCAAATACTTAACCTGTCCTTATACTTAGTAAGTGGCTATCGTAGGGGTAAGCCTATCTCTCGAAGCCTATTAGAATTCACTCAATCCAAACACTGGTAATGAAAATATTCTGAGAATATTCAAATATTTAATTAATCATACCAATCCCAACCCAATTCCTATTTCCCCGCCGTTTTCACTCTTCCCTTAACTTACAGAATTATGAACCAACAAATATCCTTAGATCCACTCAAGGTTATTAAAAAAAAAATAAGGAAAAGAATGGAAACAAGAAGCACACGTAAACGGAAGAAACCTTAAGGATAAATAATTAGTTTAACGACTGTTATTTCTTTAAAGTTATATATTAAAGTAATATTTATAGATTCTATTCTTAAACATATTTAAATTAGTGCTTTTAAACAGTTTAGTCAAGTTATTCCAACTTTGTGTTATTTTATAATAAAACTAAATTTTTGTGCTATGTGTTGAGGTTTTGGTTTATTAGATTGAAACCGTTTACAACCAAGGAAGGTCAATTTCTCCCCCAGTTTTGATATGAAAGTAGTGGTGGAACAAAAAGAACGAAAATTTTATATATTCAAATTCAAATCTTTATTGATTAAAAACATTACGAAATAAAAATAATTATACAAAATTACATCACAGGAATATATATGTAACGCTTCTAATCAAGCTTTGCTCCTCATGGGCTTGATTAAAAGCGTTACCTATATATTCCTGTGACGTAATTTTGTATAATTATTTTTATTTTTTAATGTTTTTAATCAATAAAGATTTGAATTTGAATTTGAATATATAAAATTTTCGTTCTTTTTGTTCCACCACTACTTTCATATCAAAACTGGGGGAGAAATTGACCTTCCTCGTTTATATACTTATGTACACTTTTTTAATACATTGATATGATTGACGATCGCTTCAAACTTCCTCATCAATACTCATTCTTTACCCCTCTACAAAAGGTTCAAAGAGAGTTGCGCACACTCAGATCCTTGACTTATTGTTATATTTTGTTAATTAGTTCATTTCCTCACTCATCCCTTTGAAGCGTGGGGTAATTCCACATACCGTATAATGAAATTCAGATAACGATAAGAATGACAATCACTTCTATTCTTTTGGGAGCGGCGGAGGGAGGGGGGGGGGAGTTCAAAGAGAGGGCCAGTACTATGTTTTACCACTAACCAGTTACCAAGGAATTCTTCGAATTTCAAGGGAAATGTACTCGTAACGCGGCAGGGGGGTGTGGCATGGAAACCCCTTTCGGCGAGTTTCGTGGCGAGAAGAGTGATGTGTTCTGTGTGTACAAAGAAAAGAGGAATAGACAATGGTGTTGTAATTGACTATGTTCGTGATGACGTGTGTAGTTGAAACTCCATGCGACGAAATAATTTATAGGGGTGGGGTAGGCTTTACTCGCTGAAAAGCGAACCCAGTTAAAAGGTTTAAAGGGGAAATGATCCCGTGGGATTACAAACACCTTAAACTGAGTTATAATCATTACAACATTATGGTAGCGTTTCATTTGCCTTGTCTCCAAGGTAGCGTTTTATTTGCCTTAATCTCCAAGGTAGCGTTTTATTTGCCTTCTCTCCAAGGTAGCGCTTCATTTGCCTTGTCTCCAAGGTAGCGTTTCATTTGCCTTGTCTCCAAGGTACTTTGGAAAATCACTTTTAAATACTTAACTAAGCATACCTCGTTCTCTTTCAACTCCTCTCTATTATCTATTTGTTTATAAAGCCACATTCCTTTTATTCCCGTGTAATATGATTTATCTTTCATTTTTTTTATTCCCTGTGTACCATACTCTTGTTTAGATAACTTCCTCTGACCATATTTGAGGGTCAAATTCTGAAAATATTCGGAATAATTACTGATATCACGATTAATTTCTTCCCAGCTACAAATTCAAGACTATTCTACTTAAGTGTTTGTTCGGTTTACGTTTACTAATGCTCAATGTTGACCCTCGTTATGCATTATCATCCAAACACACGATAACCAAGAAACAAACAAAATATAGGTCAAAGTTATGCAAATTTGCATGCATAAGCCGAAAGTTATCACCAGATAAGTAATTTATTAAAAAAATTGAAGTATCCAAAGTGATCCAGGAAAATGCATTGGATCACTTGTGCATAGTGTATGCACAAGTATACAAGGCAACGCTGCTACAAAATGGTTTAGCCGTTCTTTGAACTTACGATTTTCTGCAAGTCGGTGAAGACCTTTCTGGAAGACGAGCTTCATCACTGCCATAAACTGGCACGCGCAGAGTTCGGACCTGAATCGCATTGGGAGAATCCTCAAACAGACCAAGAATTCTGGCAAATTCTTGAAAATGGATGGATTAAGATGACAACGCAAGAGTCAACGGTTGGTTCGTTTTTGTGGTTGGTGTCAAAACCTCATCGGGAATAAAAGCCTCCCCACTGAATACTAATTACTTATAACTTCTACAAATGTTTTCCATTCATAAATTAATCGTTGTATTCCGATAGAAATTCGTTTACGCTGTCGTTCGGATCATTGTGAACAGTTCAATTCTTATATTAAATTACTTATCTGTAGTAAAGTACTACATGACAGTTCTTCCTACAATATAGATTAAACCCCACCACCACCACCAATCTCCTGCCTCGAAGACGTATCCGGGCAGTTATAACTACTGGGACTGTTGCTATGCACGCTGGTGCTTGGGAGCTTGGGTGCTGTGCAACACAGACTCTCTCACTACGGTGATCCCGGTGAGACAATATTTGAAGTGCATAGTAACTTTTCGAACAACCTATATATATATATATATATATATATATATATATATATATATATATATATATATATATATATATATATATATATATATATATATATATATATATATATATATACAGGTTGGACACTTAAAGGTAAATTTTTTTCTTGTAAAAAACTTCATGAACAAGGGGTGATATTGGGATATTATTGATTATTCTTTATTCTTACCGAATATTATCAAATTACTAGATTATTAAAGATTATTATTCTCTCGCACTAAACTTGTTTAGCGGTAAGTTATTCTTCTGGTCGATTTTACAGAGAATTTGATTTTTTAACTAAAACAAAAAACTCTGCCTGCTCCAAATGACTTGTCACGAGAGAAAGAATTTCGACTTCACAAGAAGTCACGAACGCTCGAAGCATCATCCCATGTGAGGTAGTGCTAACTGTAATCCACTCTTACATGCCTGAGTGATATATACGTATATATATATATATATATATATATATATATATATATATATATATATATATATATATATATATATATATATATATATATGCTGGTCTATCTGCGTTGTCAAAAAGGACAAAATGACATCATCTTATACGCAAATACATTTTGCAATCCTACAAAAAATAGGCAATTATTGAAACATAGATTTTCATCTGGGAGAAATAATAATAGAAAAAAAGAATATATATATATATATATATATATATATATATATATATATATATATATATATATATATATATATATATATATATATATATACATGAAAATTAACTCACAAGAAAATGAAAAGATGAATTCAAGCACTTTCGAACTATATTTGCAAGTTCATTTTCAAGGAATAGCATGAAAATGGAGAAGACAACCTTATATAGCGTACAAAGATACGAAGGGAACGCCCATCACATAGTACAAACCAATAGAAAAACCACAAAAACAAGACAGAAAAATACCAAGAAAAAGAACAATAGGCAACTAATAACAGATATGTGCATCGCTGAAACGATATATATATATACACACACAACAACGCGATGTATATGAATGGAATATGGTGGGTGAAAAAAACAAAAAAGAAACATTTTAAAGGATTATCATTGGAGCGAAAACATTTAAGACTAAGAGTTAATCTACAGTCAAAACAGAGACACGTGGTGGGGGAGGCAATGCGAATGATAGTACACTAATTTTAGAGTGACAACAGGCTGCATTATAACATTATGAAGAAGTCATATAAACAACGCTTTATTTTTACATTTATCCGAAAATAACCACCTCATTGACTGGAACTCTGCAAAATTCTTTTATCCTTACCCTGATTTCACAAAAAGAAATATTGTCAAATGTTCCTTAATTGGCATCTTACCTAATATAAATATTTTCCCTGGCTTATTTAAACTCGACTCTGTTTTTAAAAAAAACTTATACTAAATGGAATAACTTCATAATGTAGCCTGTTGTCACTTTTTATTAGTTTAATATCATTCGCATTGCCTCCCCCACCACGTGTCTTTGTTGTGTCTGGGGATAAACTATTAGCCCTAAATGTTTTCACTCTAATGATAATCCTCTAAAATGTTTTTTTTTCACCCACCATATTCCATTCATATATATGGCGTTGTTCTGTGTATATCGTTTTAGGGATGAATATGTCTGTTATTAGTTGCCTATTGTTCTTTTTCTTGGTATTTTTCTGTCTTGTTTTTGCGTTTTTTCCATTGGTTTGTACTATATGATAGGCGTTTCCTTCGTATCTTTGTACCCTATATAAGGTTGTCTTCTCCATTTTCATGCTATTCCTTGAAAATGAACTTGCAAATATAGTTCGTAAAGTGCTTAGATTCATCTTTTCATTTTCTTGTGGGTTAATTTTCATATTATTGCTTTTCTCACGTACCACTTTGTGAGTTTTTTCATTATATATATATATATATATATATATATATATATATATATATATATATATATATATATATATATATTGGGTAAGATAAATAACGTGTTTATTTACTATGAAAATAAATTCCAACTCAAAGTATAAGAAGATCTAATGATAATGTGAAAGCCTCTTGAAGAATTCTAAGAAACAAACATAAGAGACAATACGACAGAGATGTAGAGGCCCTAACAAGAGAATGAACGAAAAAAGGAAAATAGAACAAGCTCGGATCCTGAATTGTTAATGAGGGTTGTAAACAAAACGACCAAAGAACGTGGAGGGTTTTCATACAAGTCAGACAATGCATTAAATGAGGCAAAACAGAAGCTTCCAGTAATTGTTCACAGAGGGCGCCACACAGACAATACTCTCAGACTGCGTCGAGTTGTGGAGTTTCTGTGGACACAAAACTAGTCCCACGGCAATCCGAGGGATTTGCTTTTCGCCCTTCTGGATTGATATTATAAGGATCAAGACTGTTCACTCGGGAGGCTATTGTTTAGACTCCTTTTTGTTCTGCCCTCAGTGATCCTCTCAGTTGCAAGGAAGTTATAATGAAGGATCTGAAGACAAGGCTCATGCGACCAGAGATCCGACTGTGTGACTAACCTCATACAAAAGCGGGTCAGGTGAGGAGGGTTTGTTTGTCTTGCTGGCGAAGAGGCAAAGGGGAACAAAGCTTGAGAAATTACGACAATTCGAAGGTCGGTATCATTTCATGAGCGACGACATGGTTGTCTGGAAAGAGGCAATTTTCAAATACATATGTACATACAAAATTCGCACATCTGATCTTACATCTACTTAGATTTAGACTTATATATACATATATGGTTAGTAATAGCTTTGCTAAAATAGAGAATTGACGATCAAATATCATAGCGAGTAAAAACATACGTTTAGACAACATAGTTAAAAGTGAAAGGCGAAATTGGAAAGGATTGGAGGTGTAGTTATGATAGTGTGTGACAAAGCTTTAATAGTTTCAATAAAACGAAAATTTAAAAAAAGAACATAAAAAGCTAATAAAATCCAATCACATTCAAGTCTAGTATGTAGTCAATACTCTCTCACGGCACTAGGGACGAACAACTAACTCTCTGAGTGTGATTTGGAGAGAAAGTGATAAATCAGTGCTCTTCCAATAAGTGATCTTGCAACTCTTTTTTTATCTACCATCTTTTTGGAACTACATTTTTATCTTAAGGTGTTTAGATTGAAATAATAATAATTTGTAATTTTATTAGCAAAAAATGAATTTTTAAATAAAAAATAAGAACGCAAAAAAACATCGTTTTTAATATTTAGAGGATAACAACTTTAACATCATTTCTAAAATCAGACTACCTAACCTAATGTAACCAAACATAGGTTAAGTTAGGTGAGGTTAGGTTAGGTTAGAGTAGGTACTTTGATTTTATAAATGATTGTTAAAGTTGTTTTCCGCTAAATATTAAAAAAATATGTTCTATTGTGTTCTTAATTTTTACTTTGAATTTTTTTTTATATTATAATAAACTTACAAATTATCATTATCTCAATCTAACCCCTTACGATAAAAATGTAGTTCAAAAAGGTTGGTAGATAAAAAAGAGAGCAAGATCACTTATTAGAAGAGCACCACACTAACTTCTTTCCTAAAATATTAACACAAATTTGAGTAATTGGATCTTTCATTTGTATTAAGATCTCAGTACCAAATGTCTCATGAGAACTTAAATTTATTTAGAGAACTTATAATAACTTAAGGAACTCAAGGAAAATTAAATTTTATATTTAAGATATATACTCGTATGCATTACAATTATTACATTAAGATTTGTGAAAACAAAACAACGATACTTTACAATCTAATTATAAATTTTATTTTATATAAAAAAAACAGGCAATGGCTTCGCCATTCTCACCTACGGGGGAAGCTTGCGCTTCGCTACTAAGATTAAAATTTAAAATCTAAAAAATAAAACAGCCATGGTTAAATTTGTATAAATTTCCTGAACTTCGCCAATTACAATAATTTTAAAAAGTGACTCTAAACTAAATTTACCCCCTTAAAAAATATCACGTTGCTAAAATATAGTTATAGAAGAAGATATATAGAAATAAATTTTCTTAACTTTATCATTTATAAGTCTTTGGGTTTTAAAGAATTCACAAATTTCGATACTTATATTTATTTCTGAACTTCACCATTTTGTTTTGGGATATTATAAAAGAATTATTCAAAATAACTTGGATAAAAAACATAAGTTATAACCAAACTAAGATGAAATTATTATTCAAATACTAAAAAAAAAACCGTTCTTAAATTATAGAGTTAGTGATAATTATGATGATGATGATACGAGACTTCAATAAAATTGCCTTGATTGGTTAAATCCAAATATACTCTATGCGTTTAAGAAACCCGATGTTAATTTATACATTTATTGTCAACGTTTTTTAATTTATTTTCCACATATTGAATATAATAACAACGTATTTCATGATAAGTATACTTTAAAAATTAGACAGTTGTATGAATAGGGTGAAAACCTTATAGTAGTGCTGAAACTGAAGAATTAAAACTAAGGCTCAAAATATATTGCTTGTTATTTATACATAGGATAAAAAAAACCTGACTAGAAAGCAGAGAAAATTTAAATAGCAAGAAAGTGATACACAATATTTTAAACTGAAATGCAAAAACTAATCCAGTCTTTGAGAATTTTCAGAATTACCTTTCTAAGGTCATGGAAGTTCTTGAGTGGAAACACGCCCTTGCAAACCAAAAAGAAAAATATACAAATAAAAAAGAAACATTCCTTGTAGCACAATGATTGGGTAAATAACATTTAATGACAAATTCTTAGTAATGATGAGTCAAATTTAAAATTCGGAGGCGCTGTATTATTATAGGACGCGGGATTTTTATTTTTCACTGGTAACCATCGACGGAATATTTATGTAAGGAGATTTTTGATAAGAAACCTTTTAAAAAATAATGAATTTAGAGGAAACACCCGGCGGACGAGGGTCCAAGATTTCATGGAACAAATTTTAACTTTCTAGGAAGCTTGGAGATATAGTGAGTAGGTTTAGGAATGTACAATTGCCACAATTATTCATGTCACAACTTTATCCTGAGTTTCGTTCAGAGGACAATTTAAAATATCATAATTTGATGAGAGATGGATTTGGGGGAAATATTCAATTATAAATTAACTAAATAGGACAGATACAATAAAATTAATTAATTTTATTGAATTTTTAACCTTATTGCGGCATTTATTTAGTACTGTCGAAACATTTTGAAACAGTTTTTGTTTCAAAATAGGGTTGCCAAATTTCTTCTAACCTTTTTCCTTTTCCAGCTTAATTAACTTCATATATATATATATATATATATATATATATATATATATATATATATATATATATATATATATATATATATGTGTGTGTGTGTGTGTGTGTGTGTGTGTTAATAAACCATATTACAAATAATTTGCATTATCCTTTGCCTATTTATTATTTCCTCCCTATAAATAATTTTATAATATTACGTGTTAGGAAAAATATTATTACTTAGCAACCCAACACATCAGCAGTCATCCAAAAGTATTCGAAGATTTATAGCACATATAGATAATTATATCATAGTTAACTTACTCTTTGTCCAAAACATTTTAAAAAGTGTGATATTAGTAATTTGGGCAAATGTACTTCATGGTCAGAAACTGAGATATGCAATTTGGGGGATATTGAAGGTATTTTGGGTGCACAGAAATATTAAGCGTTATTTATCAGGATATACCATCTTAGATCTTTGATGTTGACATAAATGATTTTTACTACCAGATAAGAAGATTATTGTCAATCAGATTAACCTATATTCAATCCCAACAGTAACTCAGTATGTGCTATAAAGCCCAGGCTGGTCATATAAGACTGATTTGGTTATATTAGAGACATGAATTATTATTGGTTTTATCTGTAAACCACCTGGATAGAGGAAAAGAATATGTTGAGTCAATTACTTTATGCCAACTGTAAGAATGTCTACAAAAAGCTTGCTTAACATCCCACATTACCTGTTTAATAACACTCGCTAGAATATTGATGTAAGAAATATCACTTAAAGTTTTGGGGGGATTAAGTTAATTTTACGACACATTTAGACTTTATTACTTTTTTAATTGGAAAACACCAAATGCGTAGATGAAATAAAGTAGTGCCTGGTTTAGGCGCAATTTTAATTTAAAAATGGAGGATAGAATGAGCCAACATACATTGATAATGTTTCTATCATGCAACGTTTCAGCTTTCTCACACCTTCAGAAAAATTTTGTAATACAATAAATAGAAATTAGATTTATTTACTCTCACATTACGAATGAATTAATTTGATGATACATTTAAAACGGGAATTTTATTCATGTTATTATGAATCAATATTAATAATGAAATTCTCCGGTCAAAACTATTTCCATTACCTTGTTTTATGAATCATTTTGTAATAAAAGCTCAGAGTATTTGGTTATGTTTATACATCACTTTATAACAAAGACTCACTGGATTTAGATGTGATCGAGGAGTTTTCGGTTGTTTATTGTTGGAATTTTTAAATTGTTTAGGTGCCATGATACTGAACAGCTGAGGTATCCGAATTTAAAACGGGACTTTTATTTATGATTATATGAATTAATATCTATAATGAAATTCACTGCTCAAAACAATTTTCAGAACCTTGTTTTATGAATCACTCTGCAATAAAGACTCATTGTTTGGATATGTTTATACATCAGTTTATAACAAAGACTCAGGATGTTTAGATGAGATTGATGAGTTTTCGGTTGGTTATTGTTGGAAATCTAGTTTGTTTAAGTGCCATGTTACGGAACCACTGAGGAAGCTCAAGTTAATTTTGTTTTTTATTAACTATATTTATATAGATTCTGGAATTCTAAGGTTATTCTCATTTTTTGTCGAAGGTATAGGATGGTTTCAATCTTATAGTGATAAAGTATGGACATTGGTGTAAGTTTGTATGTAGATTTGTTTGGTGAAGTGCTTTGATCTTACTTGGGGAAACTGTGCTTGGTTATGCCCTTAAATGCATATGCATGATCTGTTAAGAGTCTAACTGGAAGTAATGTGGAAGTACATTGTTATACGCAAACGAGAAGGTAGCGAATTAATTTTTTTGGTGATTGTCAGAGAGAGAGAGATAGTCATGCGGACAGAGAAGCCTAGGGAGTATCTCACTGACGAGAAGTCCTTCAATCGGCGTCTTTGGGTAAAGTTCCGGGGCGATAATAAGAGCTGAAACGAGCCAAACTCGAGCCCGGGAAAAGATCAGCGAAAGGGTGCGAAGTTCATCTCCGCATCTCCCCTTCAGATAGAGTAAGACCCGCTTCCGTCGGCCAGCGAAATCGCTTCCGGTGACCCCGTTTATAATTCCAGCACGGGTATGAGAAAATCAGTATTCTCCAGTATTCACTAGTATTCGCCAGAATCAGCCAAGGACACGACGCGCAAATTCTCAAGCGACTCCCGTACCCCAAGGGATCGTAGGCAAGAAACATTTATTCATAATTACCGACAGTCAAGCAACGTGAAGACTCGTCCATCTGCAATAACCAGCTCAGCTCCTTCCGGCGAGAATACTCTCTCGATCCAAACCCTCGAGGATCACCGAGGAAACTGTAAGAAAATTACGTTTTCTCTCTATCAACTTCGAAGAGGCACGACGCTATTCGACTTCAAAGATTCACCCATGATCTCCTGCTCCCGTTTTATTTCAGTTAGTCGGTTGTACATGCTCGTGGCACGTGCCGAAGCATCCATTTAAATCAATTTTGCTTTCCAATTAGTCTGGTGTATTTTCCATAGTGTCTCCTTTGTTGTTAAATTTTATCGTTTATATAATAGTAAAGATTACTTTTGTTTTCACTGTTTGATTCTCGGAAACACAACCATTTGATTGAAATCTGCCAAAGGTAGAATAAGCACTCGTTTATAATTTCGTTGTGATCCACGCCAAAAGGGGGCATTCTCCCGCGCCTGCTTGTCGCCTTATTTCCCCGCATCCAAGGAGGCAATGAAGGTCAGGGAGCTCATACGTGACCTACGACATAGAATATATATATATATATATATATATATATACTTCATTATTAAACTGGTGTCAGGTTTTTAAGGGGTTTTGAGGGTTTTTTAAAAGGGTTATAAAGGCTTTTATAAGATTGTTGGTTCTGGCTATCAAGGAAACCGTGAAACAATAATTTTCTTGCTAGGCTACTTACAAAAGTTTTATACACGATCTCAGTGACTATTCGAATTTATTTACTTTTGTGTTTATTATTTTTAGTGACTGTGCATCAGTAGCTTTCCCAAGCGGAGTTTATATTTGTCTCTTTCGGCCTCGTATACTCTGCCATTTGAAACATTCAGTAAGAATCGCATTGTTCGGTTTTGTTAGGCGTAATTAAGTGGCAGGCTCCGAAGCTTTTCGTCTCAATCACAGAATTCATATCTTGCGAAATAAGTTAGTTATTTCACGTGTGTTTTTTTCTATTATTGGGTCAAGTAAAACCTAGTTGTACTTCGACAAAAGCACCCCTGGGGGCCTCCATTCGTGACTAGAGCGGTGAACAGCTGCCGTATTTCCACATTCGTCCGAGATACAGGTTGTACGTGTATCGTGGTCTCGGATAAACTACTCACACCTGTAACTCCGGATCACGACAGGTTCGCAATTGTGCACTACTACCTGGGGCGCGCTAATCGATTCCCTATCGTTAAGTGCCATATCGATTGCGCCTACTTTACTGGCTTGGCCGAAGTCATAGCAGCACCCATCAAATTTTGTGCTGTTCTTTCAACCCGTGACCGCCGGCTCGCAAGCAAAAGAAGATTGTGAATCCCTTCGCCCTATGTGGATTATTACCCAAAATAAGACACAGGAATCTATTAGAGGTAACAAATTAATTTCTTTCCTCGTTGAGGATAACCTCCTCCATCGCATATGCTCAGAGGGAGATAACACCGTGTCCCGAGCATTCTGTATTCCCTGCTCTCATGTTCAACTTATTTTGCAAACCGCACATAACAGTCTGTTCTCGGGTCATTTTAGCCACACGAAGACTGTCCAACGAATTTTCAAGTATTTTTATTGGCCCGGAGCTTCGGATGAAATTCTGCCCTATTGTTGATCATATGCCATACCAGAAAACTGAAATTAAGGGACGAGTTAAGCCGACCCCATTGCAGAAGGGCCCAGCAATTTCAGAACCCCTCTCCCGAGTGGCAATTGATTTGGTGGAACCAAACCACCCACCGTACAGTGAGGTACATAGCTACGTACCTACTCTGGTCGATTTTGCCACCAGATTCTCCGAAGCTGTACCGCTCAAGAAGATCGACAGCATCTCGTGTGCCGAAGCCCTTATTACCATTTTGTTCCGTGTCGGATTACCAAAGGAATTATTGTTAGATCGTGGCCGTCAATTTACATCCCATTTGATGGAGCAGGTGGGCAAGTTCCTTATGGTAAAGCCCTTATATACCATTCAGTTTCACTCTGCTGGAAATGGTATGTGCGAGAGGCTGAATAGTAATCCCAAGGCCATATTGCGGAAGGTATGTGCCGAGCAGCCAAGAGAGTGGCATGGTTATCTTCCAGTGGCTCTCTTTGCCTACAGAGAGATACCACATCGCACATTGGGGTTCACTCCATTTGAATTGTTATACGATAAGAACGTACGAGGCACCTTAAGCATTCTTAAAGAGCTTTTTACCAACCAAAAATTGCATCAGGAGGTCCAATCTTTGCATTCGTACCTGATTGAACACCGTCAGAGGTTGGAAGAATGTACAGAAATAGCATACCAAAATGCGGATATTAACATGGACAAATACAAAACTTATTTCGACCTCAAGTCCAAAGAGAGAAGGTTTAAGCTCTTCGAAGAGGTGTATTATTACTCCCGACCGACAACAACAAATTGCTAAGCCAATGGAAGGGCCCCTACCAAATAATCGAGAAACGCGGTCTCATCGATTATTTGGTTGAAACAACATCAGGAAGGAAGCATTTTCATATAACACTCCTTATTAAGTATCACCGGCGCGCAGGGACTAATCAAATTGTGGCTATAGACGAAGAATCGCCCGTGGAATCTAATTACCCCATGGACCCCCTAGGCGAAGTTCAAATTGCTTGCGTAGAGCAAGATAGTGAATACTTCTTGCTCGTTTTGCCATATGTAATGGAATCCTCGTCAGCCGAGCTCAAGATAAACGACTAGATATCCTCCGCTCAGAGGAACCAGCTACAATCGCTCTAAATCGATTCGGTGACGTCATTTCGGAAATTCCAGGTTGTGTTACCAAATTTGCACACAACATGAAGCTGACTACCCAAGAGGCATTAGGTCCAAGTTGCATCCGCTATCCGTACATTTGAGAGGAGCTTTTAATGCCGAAGTCGATAAATTGTAAAATTTAAAAATAATTGAACCTTCAAAATTCGAAAATTGCTTCCCTGTCGTTATAGTCAAGCAACCAGATAATTCTTTTCGGATGTGCATCGACTTTAGGAAGCTAAATGATGTTACTGTGTTCGATGCAGAGCCAATTCCCTTTATTGATCAAACTTTCTATTTGCTTGAGAAAGCCAAGTTTATAATCGAACTGGACTTGTCTAAGGCCTATTAACACATCCCATTACGGGAAGAAGTTAAAAGGTACACCGCTTTCCCAACCGAAAGGGGTTAATGCAATTTCGTCACCTAACCCTTTTGTCCCGTCATCGCATGCAGCAACTATGATAGAATGATGAGACGAATACTAGATGGGCTACCCCATATATCGTTCTATTTTGACAACATTTACGTGGCAACAAATGTGACCAACACCTGACTGCCCTCCAAGCGCAGTTGCAAAGGCTCAGGGAACATAATTTAACAATTGGCCTGATAAGTGCCATTTTGCATTTAGCACCATAGACTATTTAGGCTTCCGCATAGGGAATAACCAACTAACTCGTCAGGAAGAAAAGATCCAAGCCATCTTTAAAATGTCGCTGCCCGCTACCACGAAACAGTTGAGGTCATTTATGGGCTCCTCCTCATTTTATCGGCGATTCATCCAGAATTTTACCACCCTTTCTGCTCCCCTGTGCGAACTCATGAAAAATAAGCCCCCATAACAACTCTTGTGGACTCCGTTGTTAATCAACAGTTTCAACAAATTCAAAGGTAAATTAGCGTCTGCCCCGATATTAGAAGAACCAAGAATCAAAGAGAGCAGCGGGCGGCACAATGAAGGAGATCCTTTACCGAGAAGATAGAAATAACGCCAGTTTTTGAAAATTCCTGACAAGAAAGTCCGGTTTCTAGTCTCATTGCTCATTTGCGTCCAATTTTCTCTTTCTCTTGTACTATATGTATATATAGTCAACTATACAAGGTTTCTGCATCTTTCTTTCTGCCTTCAAATTTATTTGAAAGGCAGAATATAAAAATATGGCGAAAGCCCTGTGGTGGTTGTTGTTATCACCCGCAGAACTTGTATTTGCTCTTTCTCTGTATGTAAAATGGACAATGAACCTTTAAATGGTGAGCGGGTAAGAGGATGTGGTATAAAAATTATTTGAAGGTTCCTAGCTTTGGGCGAAATATAGTTAGTGTGCCTGGTAGCTTAGCGGTAAAGCATTTGACCGGCAATCAGCAGACCCTGGTTCGAGTCTCTGCCAGGAATTTTCAAAAAGAATTTCCCCTGGCGTTATTTCTGTCTTCTCGGTAAAGTATCGCCTTCATTGTGACGCCCACTGCTCTCTTTGATTCTAGTTTCTTCTAATGTCCCTTTCTCTTGACTCTAAATAAACTCCGGTTTCTTGTCACATTGCTCATTCGCGTCCAATTATCTCTTTCTCTTGTACTATATATATATATATATATATATATATATATATATATATATATATATATATATATATATATATATATATAAGGACAATTACACGCTAGTGGCTTGATCCGACCAGTTGCGAAGGGATATAATGAGAATGGGCTGAAATTCGTCCCCTAGAAAGTGCAGATTGGCTTAGAGGTTGATTGATGGCCGAGAGTCGTTTAAATTTATTTAAAGGATGCTACAAAAATAAAGTTTAATAACAAAAGAGAAATATTAAATATATTCAAGAAAAGGTTTAAGCAAGATACGTGATCAATTAAATAACGGACATACTCGGTATCAGCAGAGGGGCAAGTCAAGGTGATTAAAGCGGTTAATTACCTGATCTGGATCGTAGTCTAAAAGCAGCTACACTAAGTCGAAATACAAATAATAACAATTGATTTGGGAAGACAAATTATAATGAGGTCCGCCGCGTCGACGTCTTGCACGGGGTAAGCATCGAAGGGAAGGTAACTCAGGGAGGCAAGGATGCAACAAGGGAATATGTTTTACCTCAGAGTTCTGGATAGGAGGAAGAGGTACTGGTTCTACCTCAGGATGCTGATGAAGGAAGACTGGTTTTACCTCAGGGTTCTCGATGAGGCAGTACTGGCGCCAATTCACCGAAGAACGGCCGTTGTAAGAAGCTGCCAATTGACTGGGGCGACGTCCACGGCGGATAGATTCTAGCCGTCGGTACCCGAATAAGCCACGGAGAATCAGACTCGAGAACGTAGTGTGTCTTCGTGCGCTGGCGAGCTGTACTGGTTATACAGCGAATAACATCCGGTTATATAGGGGGTCGACAGGCGGTGAAATTGGTTCGGGCCACGGCGTACTCTCCTGTGATTTGAAGTCGTCGGCTCTCAGCTGGGGCGGTGGGAGGAGGAAGGGGGTGAATTACAAGATAAGGAGCCGGTCTAATAGCCCTTCGGGTTCTTTCTCGGTTCACGAGTAAGGGAGGCGAGATTATATCGCCCCGGGCGCGGGAAATAGGCCTTGTAAGATAAACACAGATGGTCTGATAAAGCCATGTTCACCCGATTCCTTCCTTACTTCTCACGCTCTTTGTTCCAGGTTTAAGGCCAGGTTGCTCTCCTAAGGATTCTAGATGGACCTCTAGATCCTATTAGACTCTATTCCTCCACAAAGTCTTAATCTGGTAAATATAATTATTTTAGAAACGTGTTACAAAATAAATATGACGAAGTACGTGAAGGTATAGTATGTTGTCAATAAAACAATATATTGTTTATAAACGATAAGGAAAATCCTTTTTATTACACTCCTATCCTCGAAGAAATAAACTCAGCAAAGTAGTTCCCATCAGTATTGAGGATACCATCCTGTTGTAAACCTTAATGAAATATATGATTTTAATATACTTCCATATCAGAGTCAAGTTTGCCATTTTGGATGAATTGATATTGACTTGAATAAATGACAATCAGATATATAGTGCACAGTTAAGTGACTATGGATAATTAAGACAAATTTACCAACGATCTCAATCGTTTTTACCGGATCAAATCTACCAGATGTCTGCATGAATTATCATGAAGGCGAAGGACATCATTTCAGTTGACCACTAAAAGAAGTTTTGTTCAAGACCTTCTTTCAAACGTTGCTGTTGTTGCCCATAGCGATCTAAAGTAACTGTATGTTAATTATTCATAAGAAATAACTCCTTTCACATCCCACCGAATGCAAAGCATACCCTTTTACTGTTAGAGACCACTTTTAGGATTAAGAAAGAATTTTGTTACGATTAAGCCTTTGGTTTTGCGCTTAACACTGCATTAAGTGACCCACTTTTGAACGCTCGTGAAATTTCTGTCCATAAAGGGCCCAGGAATAGTAGTAGTGGGACCAACTAAGCCCACCAGACCGCGCACATGCCGGACGCGTGTCGAAATACAAATAAGAAAAGCATTCCTATGTATGGTTCTATATAAGGTTAAAGTAGATTGCATTTTATTTTCAAACATAATCTTTTTCTTCACGGTTCACCTAGCGTATTTTCTTTAGTTTCGTAATGTATTTTTATTCGTTTCATGTATTCTCTTTATTTTGGATATATATATATATATATATATATATATATATATATATATATATATATATATATATATATATATATATATATATTACAAGAGAAAATAAGAATTGGACGTGAATGAGCAAATGAGACAAGAAACCGGAGGGTTTTTTTTTATTTTGCAAAGGCAAACTCCGGTTTCTTGTCTCATTTGCTCATTCGCGTCCAATCCTTATTCCTCTTGTACTATATGTATTTATAGTCAGCTACACCAGGTTTCTGCATCTTTTTTTCTGTCTTCAAATTATATTTGAAAGACAGAAAATTAAAATGGCATAGCCCTATGGTGGTTGTATTATCACCCGCAGATCCTGTAATTGCTTTTTTTGTATATATATATATATATATATATATATATATATATATATATATATATATATATATATATATATATATATATATATATATATTACAAGAAAATGTGAAATTTGACGTGAAGAACACACGAGACATAAGACGTATGTATAAGAGAAGGTCAGAGACGTAATGCACACCGCAGACTTTTATGTGTACTGATAATTTCACAATACGACAGAAATATAGTTTTAATATAAAAATTACTCACTTCATTTATACATGAACTCCAGTCGTCTTGGTTTTATGGCGAACTCATATAATAAATGTCCTGTAGTGCAGTTCCATCTTCTTATCCAAGTAGTTCAAGAGAAATTACAAAATGGTTTATTTCTATATCTAGCACTATGTATTTATCCATTTCTAAGTTAAGAGAAAAAAAAAGCAACCTTGCAAAACTCAACTGATTTCTACACAGAGACGCACAGAATAACAACAATTAAATAACGACAGCGGCATGCACAACAAACATTAGCCAAAGACCGATCTGACAGTCTCCTGTACTGTACTCTTGACAAGAGATGCCAGTTAGTCACTTACACCTACCAAGATTGTTCGAAATAACCAAAGTTGTTGGATAATTTTTCGTTCCTTTAAAGAATATTGTAGAACGGAAACCTTTCATAGATTGGAATTTAAATCCAAATCTGTATAGAAATATGTTTATTGTTTTAAGAAAACATAAAATTTTAATTAATTTTAAATTTTACGATTATAGATAACAACTTGGTCAGTAACTTCTTAGCCTGAGTTTAGCACATGTGAACGATGTCGAGAGAACGTCTGCTACGAATGATGTTTTTTGACACAGGGCCCATCTAAGACGACCGCCAAACGCTGAACGAAAATATATGAACTGCTGCTATGGCCAATAAAAGGAGCCCGAGTTATTGGCTGCGATTAGGGAAACCATCTCACCAGGTTTGCAGCTTCAGGCCAATATCTCTATTTAACTTCTTGGGCAAGGTCCTCGAAAAGATATTTAATCAGAGACTAGTCGTTTTCCTTGAGGAAAACGGGAAATATAACGAACACCAATTTGGATTCCGAAAGGAAAGAGACGCGACTACGGCAATTTCTATACTGACCCCAAAAAATCGCACAGACCAAAGCAGCAAATGGATAGGTGGACGTGGTCCTCCGCGATGTCGAGAAGGCCTTCGACAAGGTCTGGGTTGAGGGGCTTAAATATTAGCTCCTCCAACTCGGTCTCGGCATCAGGATGGAGAGGATGTTGGCTGACTATGTCACAAATAGAAAAGCCTTCGTCTCCATCGAGGAACACGTAGGACAATCCTTCATTTTACAAAAAGATTGCACAGGCCAAAGCGGGGAATGGATACGTGTACGTTGGTCATCCGCCACGTCGAGAAGGCCTTCGACAAGGTCTGGGTTGAGGGGCTTAAATATTAACTCCTCCAACTCGGTCTCGGCATCAGGATGGAGAGGATGTTGGCTGACTATGTCACAAATAGAAAAGCCTTTGTTTCCATCGAAGACCACGTAGGACAATCCTTCATTTGACAGACAGCTGTCCCACAAGAGGGATGCCTGAGCCCCATCCTCTATACCATCTTCATAGCTGATCTCCCGCGCCCAATACCACCAGGCTGCTTAAGCATCCAGTATGCGGATGACATCAGCTAAATAATTAGCAGATACACAAACCTAAAATTTCAGGCCAGAACAACGGAAAGAGAAATTGAAAATATAAATAATTATGAAAGTTCAAGGTCATTCCAATATCGAGACTCAAAAAGGACCAAATCACCGTCGATGGCACAAACTATACGAGTAACTACGCAACGGAGGAAAGTGTGCTGGGGCTACACATTGGATCAAGGGGCTACCACGCTCATACAAAAGCAAGGATAACCAAGGCCAAAAGTGGCTTGAGATTGCTATACTCCTTAATAAATATGAGCATAAGAAGAAAAAGAACTTTATAAAAGGCCTTTGTAGAATCAGTGCTAGTATACCCACTATACCTTTGCACACTATAACAAAAAGCAATAAAAAGAAACTACAGAAGATACACAATAAAGCAACACGCTTAATAACAAATTAAAAAAATAACAGAAATAAAACGCATCATCGACCTAATTAAAAGAGCGGAGATCGTCCCTATAAACCTGACGCTGGAAAACAGCGCAAAGGAAATATGGGAAAAGATCGAAGAAAAACACCACGAGATGAGTAGAAATCTAAGAATACAGGATGAGAACTAAAATCAAAAGAGCTTCCCGAGCAGTAGGCTCCACCTACGACAAGCGGAACAACCAATACATGTAGAAACATAAATAGAAGGAAAGACTAAAACAAGAAAAAGAAAAAACAAGCAAAAAAACAAAGACAAAAGCATGAATGAGTTAAATAAACACAAGATATTAGATATGAAAAAAATAAGAAAGTAATTAGAAGTAACGGATATATATATATATATATATATATATATATATATATATATATATATATATATATATATATATATATATATATATATATATATATATATATATATATATATATATATATATATATATACAATATATATATATATATACATATTATGCCTGCGTGTGTGTGTGTTTCCATTTCTTATTGGTAAGTTTGTATTTTTACCTTACTCTGTATTTAAGATATCTTGTTTCAAAAGAATTAATGCAGTGTAAGAATGGGTGACGTCAGTAGTTTCTCTTCCTCGATCTGGCGTGTAGAGAGAGACCGGCGATGACGAAGATGTCTGTAGTTATGGTGGGGAAGATAATGTATTTTTAATTATTTTATACTGTTAATTATCGCACTTTTTTCTATAAACTATATCATCACGAGAGAAGTTTTTATTTATCTTTTTTGCCACAAAAAATATAACATTTTGTCTCATTTACGGGTTAGTGGCGCTCCTCAGAGGGTGACTTCCCGGTTGGGTGGGCACATACGCACACTCGTGTACATATCACCCATCCGGCCCCCTCGACCTGTACACACGCGTGCATTCGGGAAACTGCAGAAGCCACCCAGGTCGGTATGAAAGTAATAACACCATTCATTTTTACTCATTTTTCTTTATTTCTGGGGCATGTGACGCACCCGCACATAATCGCATACACATGTGTATATTAGTGGGCCACACACGAGCATAGTCGTGCGAGCGCCTAAACTGTGTGAGCGAAATTCAATTTCTCTCGTGATTTTTGGTGACCTTATAAGCATGTGTGGGCGGTATGACTTCATGCATGGAGTATGGGAGTCCCGGGTGTGTTGGTCCATGTCCCATAAATTTTCTGATGAATGGGTAAATGAATGGGCAATTCATGGTAGTCAATTTTGCGCAATTAATCATCGATGCCTAAATCGCGGCTTTGAGATCCGCACGATGATTATGAGGTTGTGTGAAAGATAAATCTCTCATTTATTAAACCTCCAACCAGCACTTAACCCATCCTTTAATTAATCATTTGAATAATGTGGAAATATTTCTATTTAAAATTGTCAACCCTTGTCTGGTATTCAGCTCTGATTTGCTGTGGTGAGGAGAGCGATGAATAGTCTCTCACATTGTACCTGGACTGGCTGTAGGATGCCCCTTGGCAGGGTAAGTAGCCTAAATTGCGAAAATAGGGAATGTGCAGGAGTATCTTAATCCCTCTGCTTTCTTTACAAGAGTCCCCCAAAATATTCTCGCCCATCCAAAGTTGGAGGACTTTACCCTTTAAGATGCATCAAACTGTTCCAGTCGTGGTTTAACTTTTGTTTTTGCCCCCACAGCACGCCAGGGTTTTCGCCCACTCGTGGAGGCCCGCTGTGTACTACAATCAGCTACCTTGCAAATCTTCTCCCCAGTGGTACGCTAGCGCTACAGTAAGGAGTACTTAGCTTTACAATGCATCAGCATGGCTGGAGGAGTCTTGTCATTGATGCCGAGTGACTGCATCACGATTGCCAAATGTTTCTAACTTTTGAAAGCTTTGTTGTACTAAAATTAGCCACAACTTTAGGATGGTGTAATTAAAAGAAAAAAAATAGAGGACATGGATTTTCCTTGACGTATTAAATGATAAGTGTAATATATAAAAAAGAAGAGAGATGATTATTCGTTTGAAGTGTTCAGATTGTACTCATTCTTGCAAGTGTATGAAATTAAAGAATCTCTTCAAAGATGTTTCTTTATAATCTGCTCCATTAATAACAACTTTTGCATTGGAACGCTATCTATAAGTCTGGGTGTTATAACTACTGACTAAAGCAGGGAAAATTCTGGTCAGTTATTTTTTATATACTTCAATTTTCACATCGCAACACAATCTCTCCTATAATACCAATATAACACCGCTGTATTTTAAAAATTCCTTAATTCACAGATTAGATTGACATGAATTTAGAATAGCTAAATTTGATATTTGTTGATCTGTTGCGAAAAGTACCAAGACAACAACCGGTTTAGAGAAAGGTCAGTTGTTTCTGACATCATCCTTCCTTCCTGCATTGCCGTCCACCCATACTTTTCAACCTCATCTCACCAATCCCGTGTCCTTTAGTTCTCCAACACTATTTTAACACAAAAAAGCAGATGAGCCTGCGAGAGATGCCTTCGAGCTCCCGTGCTGATGGTATGGATAAGGTAAGACCTCCTTCGAACAACCCTGAAGTCTGGCCATGAAGCTACATTATTTCATATCCTTGTCAAAAAAGAGAACAATCAACACACACTCTTCAGGCTTCTTACTATTCTCTCTGCCCTTACGACGCCCCGGTCTATTTCTTTAATCAGACTAATAAATTATCCCCCTTCTCTGTAAAGATAGTTCATCTCATTTCTTGCATTCCCACAACTTCTTTTTTCAGCCATCGGGCAATTCCACCTCCTCCTGCCACAACTCCTTTCTCGCCCCCCACTATCTCCTAAGAAATTAACCCTTACCTCCTGTTCGCCTCTCGATCCTTTCACTCCCTTTAGTCTGAAAGGTTATCATCTGATTTTAAACACGTTGTTGTTTGGCTTATTTAAAAACCAGACCTAAACCTCATTCATCGACCCGGCAAGCTACCACTCGATCTTTCAACTCCCGTTCCCTGAAAAGTCCTGGAAGTGGTAGTGTCAGCACAGAGTTCAAATAATTTCCTCAATAAAAAACATTGCTAAATATTCCAGTTTAGCTTCAAGGCAGGGCACAGCAATGAACCAGCTGTCTTACATACATATGAGCTGCTTCTCAATGCGGCTGATGGTAGCTTCACTTCCATTAAAATAATTCTCCTCTGCACAACATAATCTTCTTTTCCATAGATGTTTGAACTCGTGTGTTTCTGGAATCGCCTTTAACTAGGTCTCCTCTTATCTATTATCTCGTACTTAGACTATTCATATCGAGAGTAATACGATTTAAATCACGGCCGGATGGGATACGTTTTTGTGTTCCACGAGTCATTGATTTTTGTACGCTCTTGTTTCTCCTCTATATTCTTTCACTCTGTGTTCTTATGAATCACATTATACCATTTCATTTTTTTGTCGATGACACGCTACTTTATTTATTCTTCTGCGCAGACTTGTATGCTGAAACTCTTACAATTTTTCTATCCGCATGCGACATCTTTACTGACAGCTCTCAGGCAATTTTATGAAATTTAATAAGGACAAAACTGAAGTGTTACTAATGGGTATTCCATCGGAAGTGACTCTTCCAAAACTCTTGCTTCTTTTTGTGACCTTTTGGCTGACTAGAGCCATTTTTTGATATTGATAAAAATCTGGGAGCTAAATTTTATAGACAATTGTGTCTCAAAGTCCATGTTTTTAATGTTGCAAACACTCTCTCTCTCTCCCTCCCTCTCTCTCCCTCCCTCTCTCTCCCTTTCTCCCTCACACTGTCTTTCTATCTATCTATCCATATATCTCTGTCTCTCTCTCTCTCTCTGTCTCGGAATGGATACCTGTGAGTAGTCGCATTCCTCAGGGATCGGTCATGGCGCCCTTGCTCTTTATTATTTATGTAAATGACATAGACGTGGGATTGATCTCTAAAATCTCCAAATTCGCTGAAGATTGTAAACTGGGTAAAAGTATAATTACAGAGCAATATATATTAGATTTTCAAAAGGACATTGACTACATAGCTGAATGGTCTGAAAAATGGAAACTTCCACTGAACCTTGAAAAATGCAAAGTGATGCATGTTGGCCACAAAAATCCGAAGGTAGAATGAAAACTCCTTGATAAAACCATAGCAGAATCAAAAAAACGAAAAGGATCTCGATAGTTGTGTGTCAAATAGCCTCGACATAGAAAGAAAAGCGCGAAAGATACTCAGTAACATTAAGAGACAGATCAGCTATAAAAGCAAAACCGTATTAATTAACTTGTGCAATGCCTTAGTAAGACCACAACTAGAATATTGTTCCCAGTGTGGTCGCACTCCCCCAGAAAAGATATAGAAAGATTAGAAAGAGTGCAAGCTACGGCTACAAAAATGATACCATCATTAAGAAAATACAGTTATGATACACGGCTGGAAAAGTTAAACCTTTACAAATTAGAAACAAGACGTATACGAGGTCAACTAATTGAAGAATATAAAATCTCAAATGGAATCAAAAATGTGGACTACTCCATCTGGTTTGAATTCAATAGAAATATTACACGTAATAACAGCATTAAGCTCGTTCCGAAAAAGTACAGATTCAATGTATGTGGAAATATTTTCGTATAAAATTGTGAATGTATGGAATCAGTTGTCGGAAGAGGTTGTCTCGAGTCCCACCGTTAACACATTTAGAAAGAGGCTAGACAAAGTTATAAAGACTATTAACTATTAATTAGTACTTGTTGATAAATATTTCAAAATCTTTACTATTAAAATTCCTGGTTGAGCTCTATATTTCAACTGAACCAGGTATCTTTTTGGTTTTCCTTACCCGCGTGGCGGGTGGGAGAGGACGGTGGGGAGAGACTTCAACTTTACTGTTCTTTTGTCTCCACCTCCTAGATTTTTGGTATATATAATAGAATAGGGAAACAAGCATCTTTTTGACATGGATCGACAGGTCTTTTAAGGTGCTTACTTCCATTGTAATTCATTGTAACTCTCTCTCTCTCTCTCTTTCTCTCCCACCCCCCTCTCTCAGAATTTTCAGGGGCTTATTTCCCAGACCAGTGGTTCCCTTATTACGCCTCAGTTGCCTTATACGAGACTCACCGAAAGCCTGCATTGGTACGATTTCTGCTCCACCAAAACAATTTTTAATGGACGACGTTGTTGGTGACCTTTCGTTTCATATGAGAAACTTCTCGTTAAAATTATATAATCCAAATTGTTCTATATTCGATTCATTAAAAATTCTTATATCTGGATCGTAAGCGAGTGATAAAGGCTATTTTGGTTACATAAATTATTTTTCTGTAAAGATTAAATCATTTAATATGTAACGAAACAGAAATCGTGTATCTAATTTTTAAGTGTGTCAATAGTGGCAGAGTATATTAGAGACAGTACAAGGCTCATGACCTTAGACGTATTTTGTGCGAATGCACTTTATTTACACGAAGTTACATTTGAACAGTGGACAAGATGCTCCCTTTAGATAGATCACTATTGGATAAAGGAGGATTAATAAATTAGCGATAAGCCTATAAAAGTAAGATGTCAGCGATCACAGTAATGTTTCGTAACTAACACCCATCTGAGCTTTCCCCTTTTCCCACCCCCTTTATTTCCTGCTAGCTCCGTAATATATAATATATATATATATATATATATATATATATATATATATATATACATATATATATATATATATATATATATATATATATATATATATATATTTATTCAGACCCGTTATGCTTACGCTATCACCGGAACTTCTCGCTTCCGGAGAAAACATCGGGGACATATCCCTCCTGTAATTCGTACCTAATGCAAGACTATAAATATTTCCTATGAGAGGCTCCCATAAAGGAAAAAACAACCGGAAGTTATTAGTCTACTTTTAGACACACACATTGACAAACACTCTTCGCAAGTGTTCACATATATAGACAGTTACTTGTAGCGTAACGATACTAAGCCCTGCCCATCAATTCATCGGAGATTCTATCTCCGCCTCCTGGTTTTAACATATAAAATCATAAATTGGCGCTTTTTTGAGATTCACTGTTTGATAGTCCTATATAACTACCATTTCATCATTACAGCGCTTGAATATATTCGCGTATAGTCATTAAGGTATCTAATGATTTCCACCAGATTTTACATTCACGCAGGGGTTTGTTTTTTTTTTGGGGGGGGGGAGTGGCATAACTATGGAGGACTACAACAGCCCATCACGGTTAGCACAACCTGTGCTATTTCCTTGGCCGAGTTTCATTCTGCCTCGGCTAATTCGTGGTTCACCCAAATCGAGCTCCTTTTCTCCTTGGAAAGAGTAACAAGTGACACTCAAAACACAAGTCACTGGTGCAGGCGCTGCCACACGCAATAATTGCACTAATTTTGGCATCCTAAGAGACCACACAAATTTGAGCTATCAAATCTTCCGAACCACCATTTTGGAAACGCCACCCTCCCCAATCTGCGGCAAAAAAATGAAACTTTTGGGTTGTTCCACTCAACTATCCTATCTTCCCCATGGTGATCTCCCAAGTCAAATAAGGGACACACTAGGGGAAAATATAAACCCTTACTTTCTTCAGGAATCCTTCAATCGGCGCCTTCCCTCTCTCATTCTCCCGAACACTGACCCTATTTGTCCAATATCCTACCCACCATTGACCATCTTTTCACCCTCGGGGTCTACTTCAAAGCGATTACCCACGGTTTAGCATCTTTCCCTGAACTCGATCTCACACCCCACTGCGTATCCTAATGATTTCAAAAACCACCGTCATTTCCTCCCAGCTACCAAAATCACAGTCTACTACTGCCCCGTATTATGCACCATTCCAGTTTCAACACCCAAGTTTTATTATCTTCTCCTGGACAGCTTACAATCCTTGCCCTAACCTTCTCCCTTACACTCCTCTCCGACCTCAATAGCCCCGTTTATCATCAACCCCTTAACGCATGACATCCTGGTCATAATTCCCCACTTGCCTTCTCTCCTTATTCTCCTGACCCCGACGCTTCTCTCCGCGACCATTATCATTTGCAATCTTCCTCTTGCTACGTAGCTTTCTAGACTCAACACCCGCTGTTTACCATCTTGCCCTGACCGCGGACTATCCCAACACCAAACGTGTACTAGCGACCCCAACAGCCAGGGTTGTACCACCTTTACGCATCACTCACTGTTTAATCTTTCCTCTTTAAGGCAGACATACCTAAGGCAGTATCGTGGGGTATCCTACTGATCCCAACACCGGCCATTTACGATCCTCTCGTAATTACGCGCCGGCACGGCCAAACACCTTCGGTCTTACTTTCTTGCTCTGATGGTACACCCTCCCGAAGCTGTATGATTGCAGACCAAAGAATGCTGTGGCTGAAGGAATATAGAGTCATGGCCTAAAGTTTTGAAACGATATTTTTTCAGGAAAGAAAATTAATAAAAAAATAAGCGTTGCCTTTTGCTTTAGTATGTTTGTATCGTATTTTGAAAGTGAAATACAAAGAAATTAGAGCCACCTAAACCCATTTTATTAATAAATACAGTTAATTTATGTGTGAAGCCACTATTTAGTATGATGCCCATTGTTCTTCATGACTGCTTATTTTGTTTTGGCATGCCGGAGGCCAATTTTATCAGGATATCTTGCCTAATATTGTCCCATTTTTTTCGGTAAGTACCTGCAACTACTCCTAAATAGATGGCTTTAGTTTATCAATCGCCTGTTTAATTATCGCCCACAAACTGGCGGTTGATAAACTGAAGCCATCCATTTGTGAGTAGTTTCAGCTGCTTAAAAATCTGACGAATTCTCGAACCAAGGTCCAGAAAGTTCGATGTTATTTTGAGCCAAAAAACTTTGTTATTGCTTTTACTTCGTGACAAGGTGGTTATGAAGCACGTTTTCGTACCATTTTTAATTCATGGCAGTGGTTTTGGGCAAATATTAGTGCGCCAGTTACTTTAGATGAGAAGCAACCCGAGAGATGGAAAGTGTCCGGATGCTTCACAATGGGTACGACACTGTACTCGTGAAAGCTCTCCCCGTTTCTTATTCTAAAGAGGGATCTTCCAGCAACTCAAAAAATGAAAAAACTTATGCTTAAAGAAATTAGCTTTGACCTATGTTCCTAATTTTGTTTGCAATTTTCATTTTTATGGGAACCCGATTTGTCAATTTAATTATTGCATTGATTTTGTATTAACATTATATATTTCTCTTACTCTCTCCTTGTCCCTCTCCCCTTCGTTTCAATTTAATTCTCGTGTCTCTCCTAATCTCCCTCTTTAGACTATCGCTTTATCCGTTAATCGTTTTAACCCTTTTTGCTCTGTTCTTGACTCTTTCTTGCCTCTTCGTTTGACCTTGCTACCTTTTAGAGCTAAATCTTAATGTGAATTTACCCGTCCCTCTCCAACTTCCTCATTGGTGATTTCTTGTCACAGAGGCGGTCCTTTTTCTTTTACTAACTTATATATACCCTTATTATATTATTTTCTCGTGTAGTTATCCTTGAGAATGAACTGAATAAAGTTCAAAAGTACTTGGAAACACCTTTTCATTTTTCCTGCAGGAAATTACATTCATATATATATATATATATATATATATATATATATATATATATATATATATATATATATATATATATATATATATATATATATATATATATATATATATATATATATATATTTAAATAAAGCCACTAATTTACACAGTTGTTTGTTTAGGAGTTGAATTTTATATATAATGGGTGTTTTTGCCTTGTCATTTTACCCCAAATTGAAGCCGTCTCCAAAGTTTGTATTCATGGTGCATTTTTCTTGTGTTTCCCTTTGAGCGAAAACTGGTCGAAGAATTGCGTCGTTTGAAGAAGGAGATTTTTTTTTGTCTCGTTTTTATTCTCTTCTTTTTTTCCTTCCTTTTCTCTTTCACTCCGCCGCAAAAGTCTTTCAATATATATTGTCGAAGGGGTTAAGGCTATACTGGGTTAGAATGAGGGATTTCAGGGTGGACGGGGGAAGTGTTCGAAGCGGAGGAAGTTTCTTTCCTTTTAATTCCTACGCTTCTTAGGGAGAAGTTTGTATTGGAAGAATGATCGCGAGTTTGAGTTTCAGACATTCTCTTCCCGGATTCTAAGGGGTTGAGGGGGGGTGTAGCGAGGGTTATTTCTCTTGTTCTCCTTACATCCCCCTTCACTTTCATCTCCCTTCCATCTTTTGCGATTTTTTCTCGCTGACATATTGAAATGGTACCCTTAGGGTTACATGGATATGGGTTGGATGTAGTGGTATAAAGTCTATAGACACGGGTCTATGGCACGATTAGAGTAAAGATTGTGCAAGGATTTGAAGCAGAGGCGAAGGGTTTTAGAAATATTAGACACCCCAAAGATCTTGCAGTTAACGTAAGAATCTCATGGAATTTTTTACTTCTTTTCTAATCAATAAAAAGATATGTCAGATATTTTAAGATGTTTAAAAGATTGTGATAATAATGAAGATTGCGATACTTATATTAGTGAAAATTTGCATGGTATTAGTGTAGGAACTATAGAAATATAAGTAAAATCTGGAAATTTTCAGGCGATGATGTATCATGTGTCGACAATCTGAGCATTTCTTGAGTTAGCATATGTTTGTTGAGCTGAAAGAAATCTTTTGCTAAACTTGTCTCGTTAGCTCATTCCATTTACCAAATTGCATACAAATTGGGTCATATATGGTACATATTTTTAAATATTTACTCGGTGATATATGGCAGGTATGTGTTAAAACATAACGAAGACCATTCACAATTGGTCAAAGAATAGTTGAATATCGCTAGTTTAATAACACTAGTAATTAGTAAATGTAATGCTCTCCAAGCTTGACGTTCAAACTGAAAATATAGACCTGGTACATATTTTTAAATATTTACTCGGTGATATATGGCAGGTATGTGTTAAAACATAACGAAGACCATTCACAATTGGTCAAAGAATAGTTGAATATCGCTAGTTTAATAACACTAGTAATTAGTAAATGTAATGCTCTCCAAGCTTGACGTTCAAACTGAAAATATAGACCTGCTCTGTGAGTTCTAATTTTGATTTTGTTTGTCTTTTTTTAAAGCTCTGAACAAGGATTTAATTTTGTTTGTCATATTTAAAGCTCTTTAACGCTCATTACTTCGATATCTTCTTGTTCGAAATATTATTTTACTCGCTTTGCAGTATAGCATGGCGCGTTGTCCTGCAGAAATACTGCTGGCTTGTTAGAGATATCTGAGTGAAGGGATAACAAGTGGATGTACGAGGTTTAGGTAGACATTCGCATTCACATTTCCAATTATTCGCTGGGCAACCTCTGTAGAAGAAAACATCCACTATACCATGACGCTGCTTCGTCCGTGTTTGGCAGACATTTAAACACATTTATTATTAAGTTTGTCACCTACAGCGCGTCTATAAAAGCGTTTGCCATCAGATCTAACTAAATTAAATTTACTTTCATCGCTGAAGTGAATTCTTTCCTGATCTTCATCCTTACAAACAACATGAGCTTCAGCATATTCGAGTCTTGTCTTCTGATTCTTTTTAATGGTGATTGGTTTGGTTGCTGGATAACGAGCTTTTAAACCAGATAACTTGGAGCGACAGGACAGTGTGAAATGGCTCTCTTATTTGCCACTATTGGTCTTATTCTTTTGATAAATTCCTGCTGCCGTCTGGAAGGGATCCTTGATAGACAGGCG
Source organism: Ceratothoa steindachneri (assembly GCA_963969495.1). Taxonomy (NCBI): domain Eukaryota; kingdom Metazoa; phylum Arthropoda; class Malacostraca; order Isopoda; family Cymothoidae; genus Ceratothoa; species Ceratothoa steindachneri. The sequence continues at coordinate 59,532,518 of OZ018320.1, forward strand.
CCAAATAGCTTTGTCATCTCGGACGGTGGTTATGCGGGGTCGACCACCGACATTTGCAGGAGATGCTTATGTTTTATTTTCATTGAATAACTTCACAATGCGTGAAAGCACGCTCTTGGACCTTCGTATCTCTCTTGAATTTGCAGAAAGAGACCTCACCGAAGTCTCCAAGCGAACAATTCACTGATGGGGCTCAAATGGGGCTCAAGAGTCACTTTCAGGTGTGGTGGCATCTCTGCAGAGTGAATACAACAACAATGGCGGTTGTACAGTTCTAACCTACTGAGCAAAATATCGAGATGATTTCAGGAAACTACTATAATGTTCGTGAAAAATCGGTCTCTGATTTTGCACGTGTCTATATTTTATTTTGTTAGGATATTTAGTATAATTTCTTGAATATACGATTATATCATACAAAATCTTTAGAAAATATATTAAATGCATGTCTTTATATATTATGAAAATTTCATTTACCTAATCATCATATTTTTAAATATATTTTAATAAATAAAAATCCTTTTCTAATTTTGCTCGGCAATATATATATATATATATATATATATATATATATATATATATATATATATATATATATATATATATTTATATATATATATATATATATATATATATAATATTGAGGATAAATCCCAGAGCCACGAGAAACGGAGGCAGCATCTTTTAATTTTTCCCAACGTTTCGAGAACTACAAGTTTTCATCTTCCGGCTAGAATAAGTTTAGTAAAGTTAATACATTTAAAGAAACCATGAAAAGGCCAACAAGACATTGAATTATTTTAAAAGGTGACCAATCATAAAATATCAATAAAATGTACTATAAGTTAAAATTTTAAATATGACTTGGCAATAGTTAAATTTGCTTTAAATCTAACTAAAAAATTTAGTTAATAAATTTAAAGTTTATTTCTAGAATTAATTAAAACTATAAGAGAAATTGATCTGGCAAATAGTTAAAGATAATAAATTCAAACTTTGTTTTTAATTTTGTAAACACTGTAAGAGTTAAAAACATTTAATATAAAAACGGTTAATTTTTGTACTTACTAAAGTGGATCCATCCTAGAGAGTGAATGGTGGGTTTAACGAGGGGCTAGTATTTATAGGTTACAGGGATGTTTGTGAGAGAGGAATATCAACTAAACAAACAGTAGTTAAAAAACAAACAAACTCTAGTTAAAATTAGTTAATTAATAAAGATATTGCACTTAAATCTTCATTGAGTGTAGTTTTGTAGTGTTTGATATATAAAGATTCGAGGGTTCTTAGACAATGTTGGTATGTATGTTGCAGTCAAAATGTCTTCATATAACACATGATATTTGTTGATTTATATAATATTCCATTTTAATCGGATCTGGGAATGATATTATAAATCATAAAAAACATCTCAGTTTTATTTAAATCACCCGGAGGATCGGCGAATTACAATTTAGTGTTGAATAGGATCCGAGAAAGTGGAAACATCCAAGACTGACCTTCTTCTGGACGACTCAGGGTTAGTACACTAGGACACGACATTAATCTGCGTTGCATGAGCCTTCACAATCGTAACAAAATCGCGGTCCAGCTGCAACATGAATGGACAGAAGGCAACCATTGTATGTATTCCTAAGAACATTCCGTCTCAGACTGCTTGGACAAGGCTTGAAGTCATATAAAGTCCACTGGAAGCCACTGATCGAACTTCGGCAGAAGCGACGTAGACTGCATTAGGCGCTTGCTCACTGCGACTATGTCTCAGTTGGGATGTGTCTTATGGTCACACAAACTCACGTTACAATTGTTCTTGCATCCAAGACAACGTTAAACTCCGGAGGAGGCCAGAGGATTAGTGTAATAGAGATAATATAGTGGCAACAGTAGAGCATGTTGGCCCGTCTGTGATGCTATCGAGCTACATGTCAAGTTCCGGGTTAGGTCTTCTCACTCATTGTGATGGTACCATAAATTCAGAGAAGTACTAAGCGTCCTGATATAGTAAATGGTACTTTAATCTCGATACCTCACTAGAAATGTCCGGAATGCAATTTTCTAGCAGGACAATTACTCCATTTTTACAAGTCTACCTAACAGTGGTCCGTGACAACAATATCAGAGTGATGGAATAGCCACCTCAGTCTCCAGATATGAATCCACTGGAAAACTTCTCGTAGGGCCTGAAAGGGGTCGTAAGACGACATCAGCCTGGCTCCAATGAGCAACTGAAAGCAGTCATCACCGAAGAGTTGACTAGCATTTCACCCCTCAGGTGTCACGCTCTCGAGGAGAGCGAACCTCGAAGAATAAATGCTCTCATCACTGCCAAGGGAGGGACTCTCGACACGCTACTGAGCTTACTGTATCAGTTTGGTGCTGCTATACTTGTATTTTGTTAGTTTTTGTTGGTTGTTTTGGGAATATACATATAAAATTGTTATTTATTCTTCCTTATTTCACTGTAATACTCATATTGATATTCAAATAAATCTTTACGACCTTGCATTTATCTAATTTCCTAAAATTTCCGGTGTCACAAAACTTTTGGCCACTGCTGTGTAAGATTTCTTTTTTCTATTTGAAACTTTCCCTTGTATTTTGTTGGGATATTTTTCTACTGTTTTTTACTAGTTTATGGTGTTAATTTATCTTTTCAGCTCAATATATTTGATTTTTATATAATTGCAAAATGAATATTGAGAGAAACTTGGTTATCAAAAATGACACTCATTTGGTTAAGAAAATTAGCTGTTTTACAGCGAAGCGCATTTCATGGACTGTCCATCAATAATACCTGTTTTGTCTTGTTTTTATTATTATTTATTTTCCAAAGATGTCCGATTGTTATAGTCTAACGAGGAAAGGAGCCAAACATGATCCCAGGCTATCAGCTCTCGAATAATGGAAGAGAGCAGTCAAAGGCAAAACTTGGTGAGAGAGTATCTGCGAGGGTTAGGCCAAAGTTCGAAGTGAGAATCAGAAATGGATTCGGAAGTGGTGAGTAAATTTCGTGAGTTGAGGAGGGGCGATTATGGAGAGGCTATGAAATGGAAAGGAGAATGGTCTAAGTATTTTATTTTTTTTTGTGGGTGGGGAATGAGATGAATTGAGAGCAAAGTTTACAAATATCGAGACGACGAAGATATGAGGAAGCATATTAGTATATTGGGGGATGTTAAAATCAACTAGAATAAATAAGGTTGCGGAGAGGTTAGAGTTGGCTATATTAAGAAGCAAGGAGATGAGTAGAACTTTGAAATTGTTTATGATTAAGGGAGCAGATCGAATTGTGAGATGGAGGAGAGTATGGAAGCCGAAATTATAACAAATCTATCACCACGTTCCCTCGTTTTCGCAGCATGGACGAACTAATAACCACGAGGAAATAAGAATGAAGAGAAAACAGTTGCGCTATCCGTAAGCTGTTTCTGATAGGCCAGAGATAGCAAGTTTCTCAGATATGATAAGGTCACAAATGAAATTACCTTTGTTTAACTTCACCTAGCGACAACTTTGGAAGCCAAAGGAAAGAGTGAATGGTCATGGGGGAGAATAGGGACGATTATCAAGAGAAGGATGATTAGTGTTTACAGGTGTGGGGGAATGTGATTGGATAAGATCCTCTTGGAAAAGGTTATGCAAGGATGTAACTAGACAGAAACCCGTCTATTGATGGACAGTTCTAACAAATGGAGATCTTTTATCATTGGAGGAAGAAATCCAAAAGATTGGGACTAATGAAATTAGAGATGAGCTCATTTAGGAGTTTGAGCTATAAAATAGGTGGATAAAATTTGACGAGAAAATACAAGAGAAATGAATCAAGAAAACTTTATAGGAAATGGAATTTTTAACAGGATAATAAGTGAGCGTTATCCTAAATATACTTAACATTATATACTCAAAAGTCCTAATTAATATCCAAGAGACAGGATAATGTATGATGTACCGAAACAGGTATTGCACTAAATTGAAATAGCGCTTTCATATCTATCGAAGGGCAAGAAAATGTGATCACTCTTTGTCTCCTCTCACGGAAGAGGTGTGGACCGCATCGCGCCGGCTGTCGTAGGAGTCCTGCAAATAACTATTATTATTTGTTTGTTTGTTTTCTTAATCTGATTGAAACAATATCATCATAGGAATACACAGGTGTATAAACACTTATAAAAGAATAAAGCTGATAGAAACAGTATATATTGGGAATATTGTTTACAGGATGTTAAGGCAAATAACTAGGACAGTGGCGCATTTTCTGATGCGACTCTCACATCGATGTGAGGTTGTTAACTTCATAGCCCACTATGGGGTTGGCCATGATCTGTGGGGATGTTATTACCGGTAAAAAACTCTCCATGTCAGCAAAATTGCGTTGTTCCTAGAATATCAATCAAAATCCGAGTTGGAGTAAATATGGGTTAATCATACTTTCCCACCCGTTAACATTTGGCCTGATGAATGACTAGTAATTAATATGACGTACCTCAATTCACCTCCACCCTCAAGCAAAACACTTCGATAATATCAGAATCTAGATGATTTTAAGAAGTATTTTAAAAAAGAGTCCAGTGAAGAACTCAACACGACACCCTTTCCCTGACTACCTGCATTTGCGATGCACAATGAATTCTCAATCTTTGAAGAGAAATTTGACCTATTTTTAGCCACTTAAAAACTTAGGGCCTTCGCCAATAAAGAAGAGGCAAAGAAAGTAAGATTAGAAAGACTGAACCAGATATAAAAATTATGTGCATTCAGAGATCTTGAGTTTGGAGAGCGAGACATAGAAAGCTTCTCGAAATATGTTTCAAGATATGAAACTTTACTAACTCATATCAAACTCCGCTCATCTCCCTCTTCCTTTCGTTCTCAAACATTGTACCAAAACAATTTATTATCGTGACAGAATTAGGATCAGAGAAAACTGTTCCACCGGGCCATAGTGTGTGGCAGAAAGAGGGATGTCACGGTTGAGCATACCGTAGGATAGGTGTGCAAGGCACAACTTGCAAAGAGGCGTTCTTTCAGTCCTTGACTTGGGTAAACAAACTCCTGCCAGGATTAGATACTTAAGGTCTGATTGTGATAACTATAAAACTTTATATATCAAACTATTACTCCTAATAAGAATGATTCATATATCAGATTGGTATAAAACAAATAAATAGAAATCTCCGTAAGTAGCGGGTTGTGATTCTTGGTCGTTAGCCTGGCTCGTTGCGTCGCTCCTTTTGCGCCAAGCCATCCAGCGTTCGAGAGACAATAAAGGCAATAAATTTAAGCTTCAACAAGGGAGCAGAGAAGTCAAAAAGCCGTAAAAATCCTGAGTTGAGCGCCGAGGATACAACATAAATGACGGAGACACAAATATGGGTGGTTAGCGCGCTTGCAATAGCGCTTAACCATGGATGGGGCAGCCCGTGGTGGTGTAGGGTGATGTAAAGAGGGGCATAGAATTATAGAGACGTATTTAAAAGCGTCGAATGAGTTAATAGAGCCAAGGAAACATCCAAAAATGGGTTTGAAACAACGGAGTGAGATGTATTGATGATACAGAGTGTAGTGGAATTTGGTAAATGGTTTAACTGGAAAATCTATGCAACCTCAAACATTGGAAAGATTGTGGGAGAGGAAATTGGAATCTATGTGTTGATGTATTTTGTATATGCGATGATTGTTGAGGTTTTAAGGGATTTGACAGTATATCTAAGGGATTTGATAGTTGATAAAGCGATATGATTTGGTTTTTCGTCTGTCAAAAATTTATGTAGGATAATTAAATAGAGAATTGGTATAAATTTATTTGGTACTGAATGGGTGTATTGTTGGTGGTTTGCGGATGTATTGATAGTCAGTCGATGCATTAGTAGTGACTAGATTTATTTGTGCTTGTGTATATCATTGATTGCATTTATATTTAAAAAGCCCTTGGGTGTTTCGTTCCTAAAACAAATGTGCACAATCAAATGTAGAGAGAGTTATACGATATAACAAGAAAGAGTTGAGTGGCACGATTAACAAATATACAAGTGTTTATTTAAATAAAAATTTAGTGTCGCAGTGTTGCGTTTGGCTCTGTCCCTGTTGCCATAGTAACACCTCTTAGAGTTGGAAGAAGGGGATCATTGACAGCTATTAGGAAATTCCACAACTCCTACTCCCCTTTTTAATGAATAACCCAAATGGGGAGTCTCAATCTGTAGCTTCGAACTTTTTGGGGGGGGGCTGTTTATTTGCTGTCTATTTTCCATTTTTTCATTCTAGGTCTCTATTGGGTTACCTTTGGGGTACATTCTCATTTGATTTGCCCTAGCCACCACCCTCGCAAATTATCGTGGGATTTATCTGCGAAAACAGGGTTTTAAGGGGTTCTTGTTGATTTTTACTATAGATATTGATTGATCTTTACACTGACTTGCATATTTTTTGTATATATATACATTGACTTGTTTACTGTATAACTGTTTTTTACTATGTTACCAACAATTAGAGTATTGTATTATCTGATAATTCTCAATCATGGAACAGGTTATGAGTGTTTTCCTATACTTCAAGCTATTTAAATTTGTTTTTATGACCTGTCCATTCGCATATTAAATGGTGAACGCAAAATTCTATGAAAGAGCTGAGAAATTGCAAAAAGTCATGATCATATTGTCCATAAAAGAACTGTGCCAAGACAAGTTCAGGTAAGCACCATAAAGTAACCTCAGCGATTAACCTAACAGGAACAACACTCAAATAAATACCCCAAAGCAATAATTAGCAAGCAACAAATTAATCTCCGTACTTGCTATAAATTACACAAAACTTTACTAGAGGAAAATTTTGAAGAATGGTATAATATATCGGCGTAGCAACGCCACACAAAAAGAGAGAACTCATTGAATGGTGCTGTCACTATAAACACTTACCACATATCTAATGTAAAGGATGAGCTTGATACATGTTTACAAGAGAAGAAATATATGGTTCCAGATTTTTGAGAGTTAATCTTTAATACTTATTTCGAACTGAGGGAAAATATGGCAAAGTTTACTAGAATAGATACGTAACTCTTGCGTTCGAAAACGTTTTGAATAAGCGTTCAGAATAGAAAATATTTGAGTAGCATGAATGAATAATGTAAACTTTGTAAATAGAAAAGTTGTGGCAATTCACCAAGTACAACAAGTTCTAAATTTGATTAGAAGTAAGAAAATTGTTTCGTTTGCATATTAAAGACACTACAAATATTTACTTTTCAGGCCTCTAAAATATTCCTTTGGAACTAAAGACCCTATCAGAAGTGCCTAAAAACCACGGGGGTCGAAACCGAGCACTTTGGGAATCTTTGGTGAGCACTGATTATCTTCTTCATGAAGACATGGTCGTCTTATTTCAACGCCCCTTAGATTCCCCCCACCTTTGCGAGCTGGAAGACTACGAGGCATTCTGGAAGGGAGAGAGGGGCATTTATTTCATACTCTCCTCTCTCTCATTAAATCCACTTTCTTGTTACTTCTTTATAAAATCCTCCCTTTATGCCTGAAGCCTGCGACCTTCTAACCAACCATGGTTAATTGCTGTAGTTCTTGCTAATCCATTTTTTTTTTCATCCCTTATCATTTTTGTTTTAGTATGTTTTCTTTTATTCTTTCACTATGATTGGAACAGGGAACATTCCCCCTGGGATATATAAAGATAGGTGCAGGCTACCGGAGGGGGAACTCAACGGGGTGTTTGCGGAGGCGGGCATCGGGAGGAGTGGTAACGAACGAGAGGCCATTGTGAGGGTATTGTTGAAGCGCTACTTAATATGCACGACAGCAATGCGTCGTTGATCGAAGAAGCGCCTCATTGTGGTATCTTTTCCCCATACGTGTCCCCTACCTTACATTTATTTTTAGTAGTAGCAGTTGACCTATTCATTGGTACCAAATTTGTTCCATAATTCATGGAATATTTTAGTCCAACTGCTCAAGCATATCTTTAAAAAGAATATAGAAGATTTGCGATAGATATAGAAATAGTAATATTAAGCACTAATATAAAAAATAGTAAGAACAATATGTAGATTTAATGCCTTTGCAATAACAAGAATAAAGCTAATTCGTTAAAAGGAGGTAGTGAACCATTGGAATTAACCTGTTTTGTAGTCACATTCAGCTAAGAGTCTTCCAGTATACTTAGAAGCGAATTTACAATGATCCCATCACTACCACGAACCCCTTCCCTTCCCCCACCAATAAACTAACCAGTTTCATTGTGAATTTAGTTATCGGAATTTATTTTAAATAACCAAATAAATAAGACTTTGGCTGTACCCCAAGGTGAAACCTCAGGTCTCGCTATTATTTCACCTCGATCGTGAGTGTCAAGTCGGAATCAATTTATGCCCATTTTTACTCTCTCTCTCTCTCTCTCTCTCTCTCTCTCTCATCTCTTCATTCTTCTTCTGCGCCTTCTCTCCTGTTTCTCTTTCAGCGAGGCCCGACATAAAGAGCTCTGTTTAACACCCTTCTTACCCCCCCCCCCCCCCCAGTACCCGGGCATTGAAAAGAGTGGACGCTTGATTATGTCGCCGCGAGGCGATTCAGGGAATGGAGTGATTGAGATATCGGCGCGCGCCTCAACAAATCTATCATTGAACCAATACGAGAGGTGCCTCTTTTTCACCTCAACTACCCATAATTCAGCATTAGCGGAGAGCCGCATCAAGACCAGGTGAGGCCGTCCTGGGACTTCACTTTTAAGGCTTAACCCCATTATATATGGGTTTTCTTTCTTGCAGCAAATCTAAAGGAGGAGGGCGCCTTGTTTCGACCTGAAATGGCATTAAAAACATGTTGCTACTGAATATAAAAAAAAACCGTTCTTTCTAAAACAAATACGTACGTTCTTACGCCGTTCTTTTAACACTACTCCTCTTGTTGTTACTAGTCCTATATTATTATAAGTAGCATTGGAAAAAATAATATTCTTATGAATCCTTTTTTTTCTGATGAGCCGAGGTCAAACAGTAATGACAATTATCCATTTGATCAGGCTGCGCAAAATTCCCTTCCCCCGCTCCCTCCCTTCCCTCCAGAGCGAGACTGCTCTCGACAGAGCCGCCACAGTAGTCTTGGAACCATGAAAGCACACACATTCCCGGACAAGTGCATACCCAAAGGTATATAATAAGTATTTAAGGGACAAGACAGAGATCAATTGTTTTGGGGACGTCCAATGCAAGGGTTAATTCATTCATTGAGGCAGGTAGACGCGAAGGTATGAGAGAGACCTTTCTCATCGAAAAGTAGACTAAATTTAGAAGAAGGCATCAAATAGCTTTGTCAAAGAAATCATAGAGAGGGTGTTTTTTTGCGAGAGCTAGGTAGGAATTAGTTGCGTACGTTGGTATAAGTATGCACTAAGGTTGTTATAGGGGAGAATAGATATGGTTATACCATGTTTATGTAAAGTATGTTCGAGGGAAAACTTCATTTGTTATAGTTATGTAGAAGTATATTCATGATATTATTATTATCTGCGTTGTATTTATGTTACCACAGTGCAACTATTGTTATTTAGTTATGCTTACTAATATTTATTGTATGTCACTATTATTATTCTATGCATCTGTCCCTCTTATCTTTAAGGTTGTTGGCATAAAGTTTTGTTATTAATAAAGTTATCACCATTATTATCATCGAATTGCTTTACTATATCCTTGTGAATTTAGCCTTTATCGTGTTATACTTCGCTCGTTATTAATTTTGGTGCTCCGTCGCCTTTATTGTGACAACTCAAGTTCACGATTTTCATTGGTATCTAAAGTTCTGATGTATCTCATCACTCCATGACTGATTCTGCCAGGCAGTTATGTGCAGATAGATAAATAAGCGAAAGTAATGCACAAATGGACAGATATCTAAAGAGACAAATTGATTAATCAAAAGACATAAATATAGTCTGTCGTCCTTAGGATTAGGAATCTAACGTAAAAAAACTACGATTTACTAATGGCCTTGAAATTCGCTCAAAGAATATTATATTAAACTTTATTTCAAGTTTTTAATCAAGGAATAACAAAATCATAGAGAAATGCAATATATATAAGCCAGACACAGAGAAGAGGAAACGCTAACACTAGACAATAAACGAAAAACTTCATTTGTTATAGTTATGTATTGAGTTGAGGAATAAGTTCTTGTGGTTTTATCAAATTTATTCATTATCATTAATAATTTTAGAAAAACTTCATTTTTAATTGATAACAATATGCAATTTAATCAATAATGTATTCTCCGTTGTTATTTACGACTTCTTCCCAACGTTCAACTAGTTTTTCGATGCCTCTGCAATAAAAATCTCTGGATTTTGACTCGAAGAATTCGTCTAACCAGGTTCTTAATTCCCCATTAGTATTGAATGAAACGCCGCGCAAATTGTTGGAGAGCGATCAGAACAGATGGAAATCCGATGGAGACAATTCTGACGAATATGGAAGATGCGGCAGAATTTCCCAATTAAGCGTTTGGATAGCGTATTTTGTCATATTGGCAATGTGAGGACGAGCATTGTCGTGTTGCAGAAGGACTCTATAACGTTGATGTGGTCGCTTTTCACGAATAGCTTCGGTGAGTCGATACATTTGTTGAACGTAGAGTTGTGCATTGACAATCTCGTTGTTCGCAAGGAGCTCATAAAGAATGATGCCTTCACAATCCCACCACACACACAGCATCGTCTTTCGTGGATGAAGTCCTTGCTTTAAACGAGGATGTGTTTTTTTATTGGGGCCAAGCCATTGTTTTCGATGGATCGTGTTGACATAAACACATCACTTTTCGTCGCCAGCGATGATGCGGTGAAGAAATCTGTCCTTATATCCATGAGTAGCCTTGTGACAAGCAAGCAAACCTGCGGCAATCGTGGAGCGTTGAAGTTTTTTGCTTTCGCTCAAAGCGTGCGGAACCCATGCACCGAGTTTTTGAACTTTCCCCATCGAATAAAGGTGAGTCACTACAGTTTTCTGATCACACGCAAATTGTACAGCCAATACTTTAGTCGATTGACGAGGATTTTCATGAAAAAGGTCGTTCAATCGATCTTCATCCAACTTAATGGGGCGACCAGAAAGTTCTTCGTCATTAAGATTGAAATGACCGTTTTTGAAACGTGAAAATCACCATTGAGCTGTCCTTTCTGATAAAGCATTTTCTCCGTACACAGCAAAAATATCACGACGAGCTTTGGCTGAGTTTGCATTGTTCCCGTCTAGATTGAAAATGAATAACAAGAATGTCTAAAATGCGCCTTTCTTTCAACTTGACATTCCATTTTGAGGTTACAGAACAAAAATGAAATTAACACAACTTTAAATAAACCACAATGACTTATTACTCAACTTCAAGACGCAGCCTAAGCAAAAGCCTAATAGTCTATGCTAATAGTTGTGCTCTCATATTTATTATTGTTTCTTAATATGTGCACAAATCACGTCAACAAAACTTAAATCAACACAACATTAAAAAAACGCAAGAACTTATTCCTCAACCTAATAGAAGTATATTCATGATATTATTATTATCTGCATTGTATTTATGTTGACACAGTGCAATAACAAAAACACAGAGAAATGCAATATATATTAGCCAGACACAGAGAAGGGAGAACGCCTACACTAGACAATAAACCAATCATACAAAATAAGATTATTAAGACAGGTAAACTCAAGAGACTGAAAGGGTTCACAGAGGATTTAGATATCACCTAAACAAATCAGGAGTAAGAGAAATTAGATGTAGAGATTAACATCGGAGGTCAGGAGTAAAAACTAAGGTAAATAAGTACATTTGTACTAAAATTGCCAAAAGAAACATACATGTATATATGTAAATAGATGAAAAATTACAATTTCTTTTTTAAGTTAAATATATATAACACTGGTCTGCGTCAAAAATGTACCTTAGGTTTTCTATAGTGTTTCTTAATAAAATTGACCTCCTAAATCCGAATCTGTCATCCGTTTTTCTTCATCACCTCCAGTTTTTGCGATACAGGGGGTGATAATAATTTTATAGTTTATACATCTCCTATATTACATCAAATTTCAATAGTTTTTGCACTGCTCTATTCGCAGTAAATTTTGTGTACATTTTAAGTAATTATGCAAATAGGTTTATATTTTGCAGGTTAAAAATTGCTTAGCATTATAATAATATGAATAATAATAATAGTGGTTGAGTTAAAAATGAACAGAAAATGTAAGAATCACTCCGACAGATTTTGCTATGTTTGCGGCAAAGTGACTTTTCCCGAGCAGCAAAGTACAATCCCTCCTGTAATTAAATCTTTGTATCATGCATATTTTGGAGTAAGGCTAAGAGATCAAGATAAAAGTTTTGCACCACATATCTGCTGCAAGGGATGCTACATAAATTTAAGACGCTGGAGTCAGGGCGAACAGAAGTCCCTCTCTTTTGGTGTTCCCATAGTGTGGAGAGATGGCAAGGACCACACTACGGACTGCTATCTTTGCATGACAAATCTTAAAGGTGAGCATTGTATCAAGTATTTAAGCTTTCTGTATTATACTGGCTCCTGAAAATGTCATTATTATGCAAAGACTTAGCATAAAATTAAAAACTAACATAGTTCACTTCAGCATGAACATATCCTTTATTAAACATTTATGTACTATCTGCTACTTCAAATCAATTCCTTTATGTAATATGCAATTATATTTTCCACAGGTATAAATAAGAAGAATAAACATAGTGTGGCATATCCGGATGTTCCTTCTGCCATCAAACCCCTGCCCCATGGCCCAGAAATTCCTATACCTTCTCCCCCTGAACATATAGAGGTACATGAAGAGATTAATATGGAAGTTGACCAAGATTATGACACATCTGAGTCTTATCAGGTTTCCACACATGATATGGTCGCAAGACCATTCACTCAAGTTCCGTTAAATGACCTGACCAGGGATCTGGGGGTTTCAAAGGCGAATACACAACTTCTTGGCTCTCGACTTCGTGAAAGTAATCTTCTCGCTTAAGAAAAAACATTTAGGGGGGTACAGAAATAGAGAACAAGAGTTTCGAAGCTATTTTTTACAGCATTCTTCCAGCTCTTTAGTATACTGCGCCAATATTAAAGGACTTGTTGAGGCCCTTGGAATTCCCTACAACCCATTAGAATGGAGACTGTTCATAGATTCCTCCAGTAGAAGTTTAAAAGCTATGTTACTGAATATTGGTAACAAGATAGCTTCCGTTCCTATAGGCCATTCAATCCAACTGACTGAAAGTTATGAAAATATGAAAAAATTGCTGGATGCAATAAATTACTCTAGCTATAAGTGAAGGATATGTGATGACTTAAAGGTAAGATCATTTTACACTTGGCATTTCTAAGCTTTTTGATATTGACATTTTCATTTTTAATTGTTAATACTTGTATACACCTTTTGGTCAACTTACATTTTACAAGAATGCAAATCTGGAAATCATGAGTCATTTTTTAGTTATATTTTTTGTTGAAGTGCGTCCCTATAGGTTAATGCATCCTATTGGGTTAATGGGGAACTTATCCTAATTGAGAAGGTATACAACACAACTCAATAAACTCAAAATAAGATGTACATATATCCAATTAGTTCCAATACGATGATTTAATGCATCGGCATACAGGATTTTTCAGTACATATTCATATTCTTATTGTTTTAAGAAATATTACTTTGAATTTGTTTTTAGAAATATTACACTGAATTTACATACCGTGCTGAATTTTTTTCAGGTAGTGTCTCTTACGCTTCGGACGCAAACAGGCTACACGAAGCATCCCTGTTTCCTATGTATATGGGACAGTCGTGCAGATAGTATGCACTATGAGAAGAAGGTTTCCCCTCCACGAGAAGCATTTAGAATTAGATCAAACAATGTGATAGCTGAACCTTTAGTGCCTCCTCAAAAAATACTCCTCCCTCCACTGCATATAAAGCTGGGCATAATGAAAAATTATGTCAAAACCCTTAATGAAGTAGGCCAAGCTTTTAAATTTCTTCTTCAAAAATTTCCACAAATCCGTGACGCTAAGCTCCATGGACTTCAAATCAGGAACTTGATCAGCAATTTGATGCATCAATGAAGGACATAGAAAAAGATGCCTGGAAAGCTTTCAAAGCTCTAGTTAACAATTTTCTAGGCAATAAAAGAAGCCTAGAAGAATATGTTGCCCTGGTCAATCAGCTCTTAACAAGTCTCAAACATTTGGGAGCTCGAATGTCTATAAAGATACACTTTTTACAGTCCCATCTGGATTATTTTCCCGACAACTGCGGGGATTACAGTAAAGAACAGGGGCAAAGATTCCACCAGGACATAAAAAAAATGGAATCCAGGTACCAGTGTAAATGGAACGGAAACATGCTTGCTGACTACTGTTGGTGTTTGAAGCGTGATGCACCAGATGACAGGCACAAACGAAAATCGTCAAGGGCGTCTGTTCTTCGAAATTATAATTATTTTCTTTATTATGTTGCATTCTTTTATTTTTTGTTTATAGAAAGAATTATAGTTTACATACGTGTATTCCTGTTTATATGATATAACAGTAATAATGCATTATTAGATAGAGAAAGTTTTTTTTTTTTAAATTCAGGATTAATGAGGTAATCTCAATGAAAATGGTGTATGCTGTACTGAGAAAATCTGACCTGATTGAACAAATATACATTCATTTTTGAGCTCAGGAGGTTGGATTCATTAAGATACCACAAAGAAATCCTGGGGAACATAAAAAAATTTTTCAAACGCAGGCCTGTGTAATCAATTGCGAGTTAAAAGTTTCGATATTGAAGTGTGAATGCAATTTAAAATATAACTATCGAGTTTAAACAAGCCAGAGCTTAAATTAAAATTTGGGAACTTACTAATAAATGTCGATTCTATGATATGACTTGCAATAGTATCTTTGTTAGGACAAATGATGTTTGCTGAATTCCAATCAATGTTATGATTAAGATGTGACATATATACATAATATGAGCTGCTTTCTTCTCAAACGACGGACATTATATTTATGTTGAGATATTCGTTTATTTAAACATTTACCTGATTGCCCAAAGTAATATTTAGAGCAATCGATACTGCCGTGGTATGATCAGATGTACGCGGTTATACGCACACGGGCCTACTGGCCGACCGAAATTAAGGCTCCACCTGGGGATGGCTTTAAGAGTGCTTTAAATACACAGTTGCTAGGCCAAGGAATATTTAAGCACGACTACAAAAATATATTTTAATAGGACTAAATATTACATTTGCATATAGGGCAAGATAAATGGCAATGCAATTAAATATTGATGGTTCATTGCTA
This sequence comes from Ceratothoa steindachneri, assembly GCA_963969495.1. Taxonomy (NCBI): domain Eukaryota; kingdom Metazoa; phylum Arthropoda; class Malacostraca; order Isopoda; family Cymothoidae; genus Ceratothoa; species Ceratothoa steindachneri. The sequence goes on from OZ018320.1 coordinate 59,547,870, forward strand.
AGATGATTAACACTATCAATTAAGTTTGAACCAAGGGATAATTAATTAAGTAATGATTGTACAATTATGCAAATTCTAGAGCAAAGGGAATCCTTGAGATTCGACACGGTAGAGGTGGGAGGATCGTGACGAAGCGGGGATTAAATCCCCTTTACCTTGATGTGCGGCGAGTAGGACCAGGTAGGTAAGTTCGACCTTGAACTTGTCACCGTCTCACGAGACGCTCAATTCAACTTCGGAGAACTGAAGTTGGGGGCCTCTTATCCTTAAGAGGCAAACGGGGGGTGCTTTAGGGATAGCTTTTCCGATCCTTAAAATCCGAAGATGTGGTGAGAAGGGTTGAAGCACGCCTAACTATTTCCACGAACAACACTGAGTGACAACTAGCTCTTCCTTGACTCTTCGACAATCACTCAATTCTTCTCTGGACGAGAATGTAATCGATTTCCTCTCGACTAACGAAGACGTTACGGCTAACATACTGGACTGCAGCTTCAGACAACGGCGAACTGGAGAACTCAGGGGGGGGGGGGGGAATTCCTTTTCTCTCTCCTTATTCTTCCACAGATACATTTTACGAAATATACAAGGAGCTACAAGGAAAATAAGTACCCTAGAAGACCTTACGGTCCATACAAGGAGGGTACTTTTTGCGCAATCCTCGAAGGTGTCCGTTCCTAGTAGGTCTAAGGGGCGTTCTGGACTAAAAGTTTAGAGATAGTATTATTATCATTAAATACTATAGAAATGCCTAATGATTTTAAGGGAACCGTTTCAGGCTTACTCTTGTGCGTGTCATTATTTTAAGAGTTGGAAATTCTATTTATTATAATTTTATCAATGACTATCTAGTTTAATTTTTAAAATATATGACCCCCTCCCCACCCACCCACCCACAATTCTAAATTGATGTGGGATGAAAAAACTCAAATTTTCAGGCATTTCATGAAAATAATAAGTCCCCTATTTATGAAGTGATCTTTGTAAAATAAACGCTGTAGGTAAAGTTAAACATTCGTTAACATCATCATGATGAGCTTTTTCAAAAATGTGATTAAAGTTTTCTTTAAGAAAGAGTTACCTTCAAGTAGTCAAAGGTTTTCTCAAATTCGTCAAATTTGGCTACGCCCACCCACCTATATTTTTTACAATGTTTTAAGTAATATTTTACTTAGTAAAACCGACCAATAAATAATGGAGTTATTGTGATTTTTGTTAATGTTTTTGGTTTTGCGAGAAAATGGGCTCCGAATGTGGGCGAGTTTTTTGGTTTTTAACATCGTAGGAAGCGTGTAATGCCCAAGATACTTTATACACAGAGGCTATATTCCTTTATATATATATATGAGTGCGGATGTGTCTGTGTATCGATTGCAGTATATAACATATATATTGGATTCTCCCCCTCCCCCCAACGAATGCTGCCCACACACTGCCTCTTTTTGATAAAAATCGCACACAAATTTCGACGAATTTTGTTGTACAACTAAGTTAATAAATAATTGGAAACCACTTATGAGAGTTTAACTACATACAGAGGAAACATTGCTGCTTCAGAAAATGCGATCGGCTGAAAACACTGAAATTTCAATTTGTTTGTGAAAATGGACTTAAACGGTCCCCTTAAAATATGAGGGAGAGAAGCAAAGGATAGATTAAAAGGAAGTACAAGAGTATTCTTATAATTAAAAGGAACTTGAGGTGCGAGACGGTAAAACGACTTCTAAGCTAACTGAAGGCATTTATCAAGAAGATTTTGGCCTATGTTTAAAATTTTGGAAACTTCGGAGTCCAAGAATTCAGGACTAACCACACGAAGGGGGCGGAGAAACATTGAAATAAAAACTGATCTTTTGACTTTAATGTGATGAGAGGAGTAAAAGTGAATATAAGATGAAAAATTGGTAGGTTTCTGATAGACAGAATTTGAAACCAGAAGAAGCGCGGTGTATTAATAAATCAAGGAAAGGAATTGTTGCGTTCACTTCTATTTCCAGGGTAAATATGATAGAAGATACAAGTGAATTGAATTGGTTCAAAAAAGGTCGATTTTTTAGAATTGAACCACAAGCAAAGGATAACATCACTGTAACGAAACCAAATTATAGGAAAATCTACAATTGAGGGGAGGTAAACACTTTCGAAAAATTCCCTGTACAAGTTGGTTTCGTGTATTTCTTGACTTCTTATCGGAGTAGAATTTAATAATAAGCCTTGCACAACTCCAGCTCGGTTATGAATTTGGCTTTCTATTAAGGATGAAGATTCTGGTCGATAAGGGGGATCGGCTCTGCATCGAATACGGTTACTGAATTTAATTTCCTAAAATCGATGCACATCCGGTATGATCGATCTTGTTTCTTCACCATAACAATCTGAGAGCAATAATCTGATTTTGACGGCTCTATTATTTTCAAATCTCACAGGTTGTCAACCTCAGCATTAAATGCTTCTCTCAGGTGTATCGGCAGCGGATATGGATTAGATCGGATGGATTCTTGAGTATTCAATTGGATGTGTTCAAATTGCGTGCACAGCCAGTAATTTCAGAGATGACATCACCAAATTGTTTCAACTACATTTGAGATTTCTGAGAAGGCGACTGCTGGTCGCTCACCTTTAGTTCTGCCGAGGAGAGTTCGGGTGCATCTGACAAGACGTGTAGTGGATATTCACCTTCTTGCTATATGCAGGCGACTTGTACTACACCTAGGGGGTCCATGGGATAATTAGACTCCAGACGCGATTCTTCATCTATAGCCACAATCTAGTTAGCCCATGCGTGTCAGTGATACTTCTTGAAGAAATTTACGTGGAAAAACATCCTTCCTGTTGGCGTTTCAATCAAATAATCGACTGGTCCGCGTTTCTCGATCACTTGATATGGGTCCTTCCATTGGCTCAGTAATTTCTTGTTTTCTGTTGGTAGCAACAACAAGACTTTCTCGCCTGGCTTAAATTTTCTATCTTCAGATTTGTAGTCTAAGTAAGTTTTATATTTACCCAGGATAACATCCGCATTTTGATATGCTATTTCGGCGCATTTCTCCAACCTCTCTCGTAATTCAAACAGATACGAGTACGAGGATTGGATTTCCTAATCCACTTTTTGATTCGCATACAGTTCCTTCAATATGCTCAATGGGCCTCGTAAATTTATTTCGTATAGTAATTCAAAGGGAGCAAAACCCAAGGTGCGATGGTAAATTTCTCTATACGCAAAGAGAGCTGCCGGAAGATATATGTGCCATTATCTTTGCTGCTTGGCATATAATTTGTTCAGAATAGCTTTAAGACTGCTATTTAACCTTTCGCACATCCCATTTCCGGTTGGATGGAACGAGGTCGTAAACAGTGGTTTTATCATAAGCAACTTGCCCACATATTTCATCAATTGGGACATAAATTGGCAGCCACGATCCGACAATATCACTTTCGGCATCCCAACACGGGAGAAAGTCGTGATGAGTGCTTCGGCACACGAGATGCTGCCAATCTTCTTAGGTGGCACAGCCTCGGGGAATCTAGTGGCGAAATCGACCAGAGATAAAACATAAATATGGCCCTCACTTGAAGGTGGGTGAATTGGCCCGATCAAATCAATCGCTACTCGGGAGAAGAGTTCGGAAATTAATGGGCCCCTCTTTAAGGGTGCAGGCTTGACTCGCCCTCTAATTGCGGTCTTCTGGCAGATGACAAACGAATGACAATAATGCAGTATTTCGTCCGATGCACTTGGCCAATATAAGTATTAAAGACCCGTTGTGCTGTCTTAGTGTGTCTACAATGACCCATAAGCGGCGAAGAGATTCGCAATCTTTTAGATTCTTTCGAAAATCCTCGTTCAGGCCATTTAGGCAATCGGAAACGCCAGGGGTTTCTAGAGGTGCGGGTGCTTCCGATTCTTTAATTGCTTGAGCTCGGGTGGTCACAGGTAGAGCCACAGGGGGAAGGAGATACCCGCAGACTCTGGGAAGTTAAAGCAGCACAGAACTTGATCAGAGCAGCGACGACCTCAGCCCAGCCAGTGAAATAGGCGCACTCGATGTAGCATTTCACAATGGGGAAACTGTTAGCGCGCTCCATGTAATCGTGCAGTGTTGCAAACGTGAAATGATCCGGGGCTACAAGTAAAGGTAATCTGTCAGATGTCACGTTGCCTGTACACCCTGTGTCGAGCATGAGAGTTGAGATCCGGCAAACATTCACTGCTCCAGTTTCGAACTTGAGACCCCCAGGAGTGCTTTCGTCAAACAGGAAGCTCACCTGGTGGCCGACTAGACTCGGTTCGCTTGAAGAAAGGAGGGTTTCTGGATGCGACGGTGGTTGTACAGGTATGGCCCTCATATTGTGCTCCTGGTTGGGATAGCCACCCCTAAACTAATAATTTTGAGGGCAATTAGTTCTCACGTTACTCTGAACTCCACAAGAATAACAGACGACAGTTCATCTGGGGAACTACAAAACAGGGGGATTAGAGGAAAAGGGTTTGACCTCATGTTTGTCTGGCAGGGAAAATGGTTTAGGCTTAGACGGGCCAGTCATCTTGATGAACTTATCCCTGTCGTGGTAAACGAATTTGGTTTCATGAGCTTTTGCTTTGGGAGAGTGTGATTCCGCCTTCTTCCCTTCCTTTGGATAGCAATTATGACTAGCTGCATATACATCTGCTTTCTCGATGCACTCTTTAAATGTCACGCACTTTCGATCTTTTACAAAGTATCTGATCTCCGGAGGAAGTGACGCCAAGAGTTGGTATTTGAGGACGAAGTCAATCAAATTATCGTATTCCTGGGGGACTTTGGACGCGTCCAGCCAGAAATTAAAAATACGTTGCAAGGAATATCCAAACTGTCGGAACGCTTGGTAAGGTGGGATGCGACAGTGCCGGAACTTTTCACGATAAAAGTCCAGAGTAATCTTATAGGCAGCAAGCAATTCGGCATTTAAGGTGAAATAATCAATATTTTCCACTGATGGGAGCAAGATAAAAATGTCCATAAGCTGGGTACTAAGTAAAGGCAACAACTTACCTACGCCGTCTGTTTCAATATTCCAATGATTCACCTCAAAGTTTTTTTCGAAGTGAGTAAGGCTTGACCCGAAATCTTCTCTTTCCTCGAAAACAGGCGACTTTATGGAGGCAGTTTGTTGCATTTCGGCCCTAGAAGTAATTTAAGTCGTTTCGTTTCTTGCCTTGGTCATTTCTAGCTCATGTAAACGAATTTTCTCTCTTTCTTTCGCTCTCTCTTTACGTTATTTCTCTTCTCCTTCCTCTTTTTTCATTCTTACTGCTCTCTCTTCCTCTTGGATGTACTCTATTAAATACTTTCCATTCAATCCAAGAGACTAACCTTGTGCTTAGAAAACTTCGAAAAACGACATGCTGTCGTATTCACAAAACTTTTACGCAAAAAAACAACAAACAAAAACAACAAAAGAACGTAGCGAACCTAATTTAATCGTAATTCACACGATTAATTTCACTCAAAAGTACTAACGGAAGTGCATAAGGGTTTTTCTTAACCCGAAAATAAAATCACAAAGAAAAAAACAAACAATAAAAAACACACACAACTAAATATTTCGCACGATTCGAATTTTATTCCGTTCGATCACTCGGAATAATTTCTCCATCTGAACTCGAGATTTTATCAATATCTCCTTATTTTAGCCTTGCTATGCAATTTCTACTGAATATTTCAAATATGGCAGAGTATCTGGGGCCTTAAAGAAACAGAAATTCCGCTGGGGGAAATTAGTGACTCACAGTCAAAAAATAAATAAATAAATTCAAAATAATATTTACTATTGTACAAAAAAAAATAAAACAATGGACATGAAAGATAAATGCAAAGGAATAACTGGGCGAATAGGTTTAGAATGTTGATTCCAGGTGGAAACCGTGAGTATACACAAGCACGGGTTGGGTTTTCACTTAGGGACGGTTAGTTCGAAGTTATAACGGAAGATACAACTTCTCTTGTTACACTGCCAGTCTCGAAAGTAGGGCTCGAGGGAGTATTTGCCAGGGGGAAGCTGGACTGGAATGTGGCAGTGTAAAAGTTTCTCCCCTCTCTATAAAACTTACATCGAGAGAACTTTTTTTCTTATCTTCGGGCTCTTGGGGTATAGGGGCCGAGAGAAAGAAGCTATAAAGAGAGATAAAAAAGACAGTCGTAAGGGCAATGCAAGGAATCAGGGCACTGGGTCGCATTTCAATAGTTATGACCGGGTCTTATTTAAGTCTAGGATTATTCAAAGGACAATGAATGTTTTAATCAATATTTAACATTTATCACAATTAATTCTTGCCTATACTCGGCCAGCAATAAGAGTCTGCAGACCTTACCTTGTACGTCGTGTCCTCTTGGCAAAATACTAATTTTGCCCAGGTCGATGCTTTACTAGTTTTACAGAGCCGCCGGAAGTGAATTTTAGACAGTTCACGACATCTCGCGGAACCTCCCATTGTTACAATTAAACTCGCTATATGGGGCGTCTTATTTGAACGGAAGTTAAGTGTCTTCAAAAGAAGCCGATCTCATTCGCATATTTTTGACTCGAATTTGCCCGACTGCTATAACTAAATTAGCTAATCTGAAATAATTGATGCGTAGCATTTCCGTCCTACGTCTCTCTCCTTCTTTCTCTGAAAATGTATATTTTCAAGAACTTGTCCATACTTATTGCACGGTCTTTGCACGAACTTCTTCGTACCTATGAGCATTTGCGGGCTTCAAACGAACTCATTCGTCCCCTTGCGAACTTGTTCTTTTCGCACAAATTTATTCGCACTTTTGTACAAAGTCACTCTTGTATGTTTGTAATAACTTTCACAAGCCCTGTCTTTAGAGTTGAGAGGTTTATTATTACACCCCTTGTTATTCAAAGAAAATCCACAAATGCCACTCCAGCCCCCACATACGATTGACTGGTTAGCAGAAACAACCAGAAAATACCTAGAAAACACTGCAACACAACCATGAAACACTACTAAGACAAAAGAGATAAATACACAAAACCTCAACATCTCAAACACATATATCCAAAGACTAAGCACTCTCATTCACCACTGTAAACGTACAACACACCAAGGCCACTATACTCTCCGCATCGAGAAATGGACGATGGGGTGCAGCAAGCAGTCACTGGTCTCTCCCTACTGTTGCCATATCTCCACAGATAAGCTGTCCGTCTTCCTTTCCAACCCCGTTTCCCTACCTTTCTCTTCGTCTGCCTTTCAGCAATCTCATCCATCGCATAAATTTTTAACCACTCCTGGCTCACCAACACAATCCCCCTCAATCTGAAAATTAGCTCACATCATACCCATACTCAAACCAGACAAACCCCTAAAGCAAGCCAACTCCCACCGCCCATTTTCACTTCTGTACACATTATCAAAAACACTCGAAAAACTAATACACTAAAGAATCAGCCCAAACATACCTCTGTTTCAGACTCAGCATGGTTTCAGGAGAGCACATTTAACCACGAACCTCCTCACTAACCTAACACACTACAAAATCGAGAGTTTCATCTAGCTCTTACCCTCTTCACGTACAATTCTAGTTGCAATACACATAAACAAAGCCTTCGACACAGTACCAAAACATATCATAGCACACAAATTTCTGAACACCACCCTCAACAACAAAAACAAAAAGGGGATAATAAACTTGATCTTCGGCAGTTAGACCAAAGTCACTCACTGAACCTTCAAATCATACACCCGAACACTCTACAATGGCGTACGACAAGGAGCCATGCTCTCACCATTACAATTGAACCTATTCAAACATGACATCCCACGACCACAAGCACCATTAATCACCACTTACTCTTATGTAGACAACATCTTGCTCATAGCTCAACGCTTCTCAATTACAACATCAATAAGGAAACTCGAGCAACATATATAAACACCTGAACACTATCTCACGCAAAAACGCATGACTGCTTCAGCCAAAAAATCAACTGTAATGCTTTTCACACCCAAATAACACGAATTGAACAACCAACCTAAAATCAGACTAAACAGACAACACCTGCCAATAAACAAAACCTCCATCCTTCTTGGCCTCACACTAGACACCACATGACATTCAAAACTCACACAACAAACATTACAAACAATGCCATAAAGAAAATCAACACTCTCAAAGCACATTTGGACAGCCGAAGGAGCTACTCACCACACTAAGCAAACGATTCATTCGCACCAGTATGGCACACAACCACAGCCAAATTTCGCACAAATACTCCAAACCACATAAAACAAGGTGTTCAGAACAATCAGAGTATGAACACGAAGTACATCCACCCCACACCTACACGCTCAAACAAAAATACTCCCAATCAAAATACATTTAGACATGATTGGAATCCAACACTTCAGCAGAACATTGAGCTCTCCCCACCTTGATAAACATTTGACAGCAAGGCCCCACAACCCAGATACCAGAAAAAAGTCCCTGCACAATACTTCTAACACCTCTACAATATCCTGTCTACCCTACCACCAAACCTTAACTTAAACACCACATTGCCCTTACCCAAAGATACATGAAAATACTACCACCAAGCAACCATCATATATGAGCCCCCCTCCCTGCCATAATAAACTAATCAGAGAAATCACTACACAAGACACACTAAATAATCTTTTCTCAACTCAGGCTACTCCACTCCACTATGCTCCATTAATCTACAGCAACACAAACGTAGCATAAACCAAGCCCTGGCCCCAACTTGCAGCCAAAGCCCAGGCAATATAGAAAACCTTCATAGACTGCCCAAACCCTCTCACAATCTCGCAATCCATACATCTTCTCTCTTAGTGACCTGTGCTCCTCCTCTCCCCCCCCATGGAGCGTGCTGGATTTTTTTATATGCCGCCCATTTCGAATACGAGAGGTATTGGGCGGCGGGACCGGCAAGTAAGTTGCCCTTCATTTATTCCATCATCCTTTTGCCCGTGGGTGAAAAGCCCTCGTGGGTTAAATGAGCTCCACATCCTTCCTCTATTGACACCGAAATTAAGCCTGTGGTGAGCATCGACGAGGCGAGCAAAATAATGCGGCAAGACCAAATTAGAACACGAAAATATTAATAATATTAGCAGTGTCATTATAATGACCATTATTATTATAATTATTATTATAATGACAATTATTATTATTACAATGACCATTATCATTATTATTTCCAAACGAATAACTAAGGGTCAGTGCACATCATCGCCACTTATATTACCTTCCTTTTCCACTTCCTTCTTTAAGCCGCATTAAACATATTTTATTTTACCTTCATTTGCGAATTAATAAAAAAATACAACAAAAGAACGAAGAGAATCGATAGTTGGGTACCCAGGACTGCAACACCCTTATAAAATTGATTTATAAAAGGAATTATAAAAGGACTTTGTAGTGTAAAGTATTAATTTACCTTTCCTTCCGGGAGTAGTCACTTGTAAATTCAAGTGTGTGCCAACGTGGCCCCGAAGTTAGTAGAAATACCTTTTTCGGTAACAATGTTTATGGTTAAAGAAATAATAATTTGAATAGGCATTTTTGTTTTTTTTATTTTTAATTACTTCTACTTTTCCTTTTCCCCACCTTACTGAATGTGACTTCGATAAATGGCAGTAACTTCCATTCTTTTGGAGCTATCTACACAAATCTAAATTTTTTATTTTTTTTACTTTGGAGGAAGGAGGTGTTTTGATTGTAAACATGGTTTCTAAAAGGTGTTTTTTTCTGCTGTGTCCTACTGGAAAATGATTCTTTACTAAAGAAACATTCAATTAAAGCACTAGTTGGAGGATATGAAAATAAAGAAACATTCGTCTAAATATACAAATATAAAGTGAAAGAAAAATATAGAGATTTTCAATCAAATTCTGCCCTTCACAAATAGATGTTATACAACTCTTGTTCGTGAGGAAAGAGACATGCCATAATATTGTGAAATATATCGTATTTCTAAGTCTCAAAGAAATTCTGTTGCTGTGAAATGCATATTACCATATGAACAAAACATGTAGGAATTGGCTACGATCGAGAAATAAAATACTGTTGTATTCTCATCTGCGAAATATGCGTAAAAAAGAATGAAATATCTGGCGACGTTTTCCTGCTGAAGCTCATTACGCTAGGGGCTATGGCATCCCATAAATCGAAAGCAACGTCAATTTCTTTTAAATATACTCCTTTACAAGGATTTGGGCTTGTAATTATCGTTCAGAGCCGGTCCATCGAAAATTAAATGTTTTCCACAATCGCACAAATAAAATGGGATTGCAAAAAAAAAAGAAGGGTTGAATCGCGATGGCAGCATCGTATAATCTCTAATACTAACGAGAGGGCAGCAATATTGTATAAGGACATCGCATAAGTAATGCGACATTTCTTTTTATGTTTTGCATTATATTATTGACATAAATAATTGAAAACAGGTTTGTTAATATACTAGCCTATTCTACTAAACTCGAAGCTGGAGTACTTATATATATATATATATATATATATATATATATATATATATATATATATATATATATATATATATGTACAAATTGTTTAAACACTTTAATTTGTGATTTAATATAATTAGATATGATAGGATCTAGGCTAAACAATTTTAATATTAGCCCTGGATTGTTTAGCCTAGATCCTATCCTATCTAATTATATTAAATCACAAATTAAAGTGTTTAAAGAATTTGTACCCCCTAGCAGCCGTTTCAACCCCTCACTGCTTACTATTTAAGATATTTTCTGCTCTGACCTACGTTATTCCATAAAGAGGTCTTTTAGAATAAAGACCAAAGCGCTCGGAATCGTTTTTCCATTTTCCTTGTCGGTGTTATTTATCATATATATATATATATATATATATATATATATATATATATATATGTGTGTGTGTGTGTGTATGTGTGTGTGTGTAGCTTATAACCCCAAATTTCTCATGATGAAACGACAATTCCTAAGAAAATTCGGCCGTTCTTGTTGGATCGGCGGATTGAAACTTAGGTCCAAGCACAGTGATTATGTAGCCAGATTGCAACTGACTACAACAATTTCAATCTCAAAGATGACATTAAAATGCTGGAAAAAGACTTCTACATTACAACTTGCAACTGCAGAACACTCTCTGAGGAGATACATCTCACAGAACTCAGTAAAATTGATGATACTAAATGGGATATAATTGAAACAAATCACCATCACATACTCTACTACAAAGGAAAAAAAGATCAAAAGGCAGGATAGAGTTGGATTTCTGATACATAGAAACCTCAAAGAAATAGGAATAGAGCTTTACGGCATATCGGAAAAAGTAGCTTACGTAAACTTAAATATCTCCAAGAAGTGCAACCTAAAAATAGTCCAAATGTACGCACCGACATCTTCTAGTACCCGAGAAGAATTAACTTGATTCTATGATGACATCAGAACAAGTCTAAATAAAACCAAGCCCATTTTACGATCGTCATGGGAGACATTAATCCAAAAATTGGGCGAGGAAATGAGTCGTGCATGGGAAATTTTTCAATGGGGAACGAAATAAAATGGGACAAGATCTGGTTGACTTTACACGGGCCCAAGGGCTCTAAAGAACTAACAGCAAAGATGGACTTGTATAAGCCCAAAGTATAATATATAAAATGAAATTGATTCTATGCTGGTCGACAAAAATCACCATCAAAAATATCCATGTCATCAATAAAATCATAATCAGTAACCATAGGATAATCAGATGTAGCATAAAAATTAATATTTATGGAGAGAGGAAAAAACTATTCCATTAAAAAGATGAACTCAATAAGATCCAGAAAAACTGGGTTACAGAATTCCAGCGGCATCTTAAAAGAGTATCTCATGGGCCGTTCTCAAATCAAAAATTAAAATGAAATCAATCAAATGAAGAGCTGCAAAGCACCAGGTTAGGACAACATCATTTCTAACTTGGTGAAAGATTCTGGAGATGGAATTGTGGACAAACTAGCTTATCTCTTTTTTTAATTTCAAAAACATTGCAAGATTCCGGAGGACAGGCACAATGCCATAATAATACCTCAACACAAAAAGGTGATCCAAGAGACCTTACAAACTACAAACCAATCAGCCTTCTCTCGTATCTATAAGATTTCCACAAGAGCTAATACTAACGTACTGCAAAAGCAGATAGATGACCAACAATTGAGAGAACAAGCTGGCTTCAGAAAAGGCTTCTCAACGATTGACCACATACATACTCTCAACCAGCTCATTCAGAAAAGTTCAGGGTACAATATACTTCTATACTTGGTATTTTTAAATTACCAGAATGCATTTGATTTATGATATAGATTAGGGCTACAAAAATATCATACAACACATATACCAAAATTCCAGACCTTATATTAGATTGCTTAAGGATTCAGATATCTATCAATTGGAGAAAGATGTAAGACAAGGAGGTACTATCTCCCCGAAAAGTGTTGACGTCCGGTCTAGAATAAATCCCTAGGAGGCTAAACTAGCAAAACAAAGGCATTAAGATCGATGGAGGTTACCTCAACCAACTGAGATTCTCAGATGATGTTGTACTCATGGTTGATAACCTAAAAAAGATTCAAGCAATGCTTCAAGAATTTAACCTTGTAAACAAAAGAGTTTGCCTAAAATAAAATTTTATTAAAACAAAACTCAGGACAAGCAAACCAGAGGTCGACATGATTGACATTACAATTGAGAAAAAAACAAATAAATATGTAAGACAAATACGAGGGATCTTCAAAAAGTCTTTGTGCAAAATGAATGAAATATTTATTCAAAATAAAAATAACGCAAATGTCACTAATATTTCTCAACATAGTTTTCATTTAGATCAATGCACTTCTGAAGGCAATGTTTCCACCTGACAGGTCCCTCTCTGAAGAACTCCTGACTTTTCCAATTGCACCATGTCTTGACTTCACGTTTTTCTTTTCGATCGATAAAAATCTTGTTCCTTTTAAATGTTCCTTAACTTTAGGAAACAAGAAATACTCCAAGAGGGCAAAATCAGGGCTATAGGGTGGATGAGATATGATTTGCAATCGAAATTCTTTCAAAATTTCTTTTAAGCAGTAGTCAGCCTCTTGAAATGCGTCAGAGGAATAAATGGCGGTTTTGCAGGTATCAACACAAACGAAAGATATGATCGGACGTGTTTTGACTCGAAAATTTGCGGTAATCTTTTAAATTAAAGCCCTGCACCAAAACATCTTGAAGATCCTCGTCTATCGATTCGGGTCAAACGATCGAAATTTAGGCGGGAAAAGTTAAAGAAACCTAAAGCAGAACCACTGTGGACTAGAAAATATTTGGAAGGCAAGCATCAACTTCAATAGCAAAATTTCTATGTGGCTGAAAAGAAAAATATACAAGCTTCTCCCTACGGGGGGGGGGGGGAAGCTTGCTCTTCGCTACTAGGTTTAAAATTTAAAATCTAAAAAAAAGGTGCCATGGTTAAATTTTTATAAATTTTCTGAACTTCGCTAATTATAATAATTTTAAAAAGGAACTCTGAACTAAATTTCCCCCCTTTAAATATATCACGTTGCTAAAATATAGTTATAGAAGATATATAAAAATATATTGTCTGAACTTCACAATTTGTAATTCTTTGGGTTTTAAAAACTCACAAAATTTCGATACTTATATTCACTTCTGAACTTCACAATTTTGTTTTTTGATATTATAAAAGAATTATTAGAAATAACTTTGATAAAAAACATAAGTCATGTATATATGTATATATATATATATATATATATATATATATATATATATATATATATATATATGAACTTTTTAAAATATTTAGACCAAAATCCTGTTCGAAATCCGGATATCGCGTAGCCCACAGAGAGAAGGTCTGCCTGCCGAGCAGAAGCTCATCCTGTAAGACACTCCTATTGTTTAAATATAAAACACTTCAAAGAGCTGCTTGATTCCTAGCAAAAATAATAAACACTATTTATTTTCAGCAATATTTGAAGTAGCCTCTATTACTATGAAATAGTTACATGAATTTTGTAGAAATATCTAATATGCATTTGAGAAAACAAATTAAGAAGCAAAATTCACAAATAGAAGCTTGTATATATTCTTATCTTAAAGTTGACGTGTCTTTATTTTCTGAGAATTCGGGGTAAAATTGGCATTTTGGTTAAGTAGTTTTGGAGATGGGCCCTTTACAGAAATTGACTACTTTGTTAAACCGATCTAGCACGATATGAATCTTTGCTATTTTAATACAATCAAAACTACACTCCGAGAAACCTATTTTGTGTTTGATCGAGAAAGAATTAAAAAAAAAAATTCCAGATTTTGAGACAACTAACGGAAAAATGTAACTTCCATACCAAAAGGTCAGAGTCAAGATGAGCCGTACCAATTGGGCCAAGATCTTTTGAAACGATGCATTAAAAGCAAATTATATATGAGCAAAGTCGATGAGCAAAGTATGAATGAAACGAAATCGTTTTGCGAACGAATTTTAACCTAATTAACTTTGAAACATTTATTCACAGTGTGGTCGTAGTCTCTGGATTTTATTCACATTTCACTATCACCCATCCTGAAAATTATTTTGCTGATAATTGGGCAAACACAGTAGCATATAATAGATACGAGGGGCGGTCAGTAAGTTTTGCAATTCGGATATAAGGAAACGAGATATGAGAAAAATTGTTTTATTATTTTTCAATATAACTACCCTCGACTTCAATGCACTTGCGCCACTTGTCCCTGAGGCTTCGAATTCGTGACAACAAGAAATCCCCCGACTGCTGTTCAATCCACTCGTGGACGGCGAGCTGGACATCTTATTCGACCCCAAACCAGCGTCCACGCAGTGCAGCTTTGAGCTGGCGGAATAAAAAGTAGTCGCTAAGGGCTAAATCTGGACTTTAGGGGAATGGTTGAGCTCCTCGAATCCGCACTCGTGCAGGGCAGCTTATGCAACTCTGGTCTTGTGGACAGGGGCATTGTCGTGGAGGAGCAGGAAACCACGTGTCAACTTGCCGCGCCGCTTCTGACGGATGCACTTCTTTAACCCAGCCAGTTTCTCGGCGTAATATTGGGCTGTAATGGTCCTTCCACGAGGCGCATAGTCCACCATCAACACTCCCTCAGAATCCCAGAAGATGGTGGCCATGATTTTCCCGGCTAAGGGTTCGGTCCGGAACTTGATGGGGGTCGGAGAGCCCCTGTGCTTCCAGACCATGCTTTCAAGCTTGGTCTCGGGATTCCAGTGATGGACCCACGTTTCATCACCTGTCACTATGCGTGACTCGAATCCTGCCGGGTCTTGGTTGTACAGGAACAGCAGCTCCTCAGAACTTTGACGACGTAGAAGTCGATCATGGGGCATGAGGTTTCTAGGGACCCAACGGGCAGAGACCTTGGTCATGGCCAAATTGTCGTGGATGATGTTGATAACACTTCCATGTGATATTCCAAGTTCTTGATCGATTTCTTCGACCTTCACCCGTCGATTTTCGAAGATCATCCTCTCCACACGGGCCACATTTTTCTCGTTGGTCATGTGCGACGGGCGTCCTGGACGAGGGGCATCTTCAAGGTACTCACGATCATGATGGAACTCCCTATTCCAGCGATCAATGGTTGCATAGGAAGGGGCAGTGTTGGTGTACACTGCAGCCATGCGTTCATGGATCTCTTTTGCATTCTTCCCTTCCTTGGTAAAAAAATTGATCACTGCGCGGTGCTCAACCTTCTCCATTGTTGAAAAATGTGTGACTGACGATCTGCGATCAGGTACTACTACCTAGATAAACGCGACAGGAGCGTGCGGCTGCAGGTCCTGACTTGTCATAACTTGTCCTAACACCCCCACAAACAGCCATCCCCCTTCCTCTGTTTTGCCCTACCGATTCGCAAAACTTATTGACCGCCCCTCGTATATCTTAAACTAACATAACCATGACCTCTGTCATTTTAACTTAATATATAAATCCTAATTTTAAATAAATACATCATTTCATAAATTAATTGTTTTTCTCTTTTAAAACTGAAAATTGGGAAGGCCGATTTTCGCTCAAAAAATGCCGAAATTTTGCTTAATCTTCGCCAAAACGAAATTCGCTAACTTTATTAAATTTATTAGTGCAAGACAAAAATAAAGTGTATTAATCGCAGAGGGGAATACACTGAAATAATGTGTTTTCTTCTTTGAAAAATTTAATTACAGCCTTAGAATTGTTAGTTAACAGCTACGTCCTTATCATATTCTAAGAATAAAATAATCTAATATTTTGCTTTTACTTCAATGCCTTTTTTTAAAAACCAAATGAAAGCGTTAAAAGACAAAAGATTTCAAGAGAAACAAATGCTTCAAAAACGATTGATTTTTTTGTAATCTCAACGAGCGTTTTGGACGACCGTCGGCAAGAATGGACGTATTACAAAGCGAGAAGTTTATAAGCTCTATGTGAACTTAGTCCTTTAATCTCAAGAATCGCAAATAACTAAGACGCCGTTCAAAGTTATCCCAATGACGCAGAGCAGAATTTCGATTCTTATCACCTTCGGTGTTTTTATCTTTTCCGACTCGCCATTTTTTCTACACCCATACCGTTTTAGGAATATCAAGCATCATTTTACATATTTTTTCACACTCAAGTCATTGGTGACGACAATTCACTCGCCCTCAGTAGTAGTTAGCCAGTTTCTTGATTCTCTTTCTCCCTCCATTTAATTTCGCCCGATGTTACTGTCCTCTTCTTGAAGATTGATTTCAAGCTGATTTAGGAGGGCATTTAACAATATCTCTAATAAAAAAAGCTAGGATTGATGTATACAAGAAAATAGCAACTACTACAAAACAGACGTCGAAAAATGAGGGTTACGGCAAGTCATTTGTCTGTCACCCTCAAATTGGCCTAACATTTCAGCAGCTCTCATATGTGCATGAGAGAGAGAGCAACACCCCTTGGTTTTTAGCTTTATATTCTTGTGAGAAAGATTCAATGAAGAAGTTATTCGAACAATTTGATTTCAAAAATACAAAATAATTCACGGAAAAAATGAAAATGACAAAAATACAAAATTAATCACTAAAAAGATTGAATATGCCAAAATATAAAAGTAATCGCTGAAAAGAAGGAAGATAGCAAAGAGACAAATGAAGCTACGGAAAATAATGAAGATTGCAAAAAGACAAGTAATCATGAAAGAATGAAGATACCAAAAAGAGAAAAGGAATACCTGCAAAGAAAGCAGGTAAAAAGACAATAGAAATCAATGAAAGAATGAAGATAGCAAAAATAAAAAAGAATCACTGAAAAGTGTTAAAATTTTATTTTCAACCTGTGTATTTTCTCCCCTTCATCATGTATTCTGTCATTGGACTTAACCAACTCGAATGTGAACTTCATGCAAACCAGGGAGTCTGTGGTTCGTACATTTGGTCATGATGAAATTATGATCTTTTCTAGAACCCTAAGTTTATTTTTATTGTCATTTGGATAGGTTGATAATTCTCCAGGGATGAATTTGGGTTACTTGCGAGTTAAATCTTCATCACAGACCAACCTCCTAGGTTGTCAAGCAATCTACCCTGTATCACCAATTGAAGAGTTTGTCTTCTTATTTATGTTTTTTTCTTCCTCGGGCTTATCAGTTTTTACCTTTTCATCATCTTAGCTACGTCATATGCTCCAGTATGTTTATGGGTGCTACTCATGTGGAAGAAAGTCGTAGGAAGTAATAAAAGGAGTCCTTCAAACGTTATACTTCTGTGTGTTTTCTGACCTCCTTAGCAGTTTTTCTCTGAAAAAGATGTGTGCTAGTTCTAAATACTTGTGGCTCTAGAGGCTTAGTAGTTATGAAGATTAACATGAACATATATATTTTTGTTTTCTAAGTTTTCTTCCTATGCATGAATGAACATATACAATAGGACCCCTTCAAAATTGGAAAAATCAATGAAAAAATCACTTTAACGATTTATTAAATACATTTATATCATAAGGGGAAACGTACTTAGAAAGAAATTCTTAGAAATTCAAGAACAAACTAACTTTGCATCAGGATTCGAACTCACCTCCCTCTTCCGCAACAAAACCAAAGCGAGAATTCAGTAGAGCAAAACGGAACGAAGATAAATTTGATTTACCATAATAAAGGTTGGAGGAAATAATCTCGCAGATGCAATTCTTTAATAAGAAAGTATACCTAGTCATAATCTAATATCTCCATTATCCTTCCTTTCAAGTAAGGGAGGAGATATAATCATTCTCGAATCGATCTCCTATCCCCAACCTGCCAAATACACACAAATGTGATAACGAAACTAAAGAAAACTAAGGACTGTATTCATTCACACGACCCTGCAGGTGTCCGAAGTAAATACACCTGCGTGCTATTTATCAAGAATTGAAGTTAGGTGATAAATATTAAAATTTATGAGGCATTGAAGAACTATGAAAGATCCATTAACTCTTTCAAAACTGGTTCACGGATAGACCAACAATGACTCAAGGAGATAATCACACCTACTCTAACACTCCTTCTTACATAATATATGGCCATGCAACATCGTCATTTAAATCCCACTCAGTCATTAGTAAGATAATTTTTTTTTAATTTTGAGAGCCCATTTGGCGACATCCTACTAGGGCAAAAGTCGCCGTACTCATTAGTAAGAAAATAGGAATAAAAATGAGTGAGACAAGGAGATCGAATCTCCTTGTAATTCATACATTATCTGTCAAAGCGATATTTATGTCTCTAATCTAGAAAAAAAAATCAGTTAGAAAAAAATAGGATAAATTTAAGCCACCATCTTTTCGCCGAAGTATCGTACTAAAAGAATCACAGTTTGTGGTAACAAAAAATGTACAACATCAGTCACAGTCGAAAAAACGACTTTTGGAAGATGTAAATAGTGAACATGAAATTAGGGGGAGAAAAAGACATTAAATTTGATTAAACCAACTTGGGTTTAATAGAAAACCTAAGCTACATACGGCAATAAGCCATAAGTTTAAAAAGTCATCTTTAACTAATCCGCTTTACCTATTTTAACAAACGACAGTGAAACTGGAAAGTTAAATTCTTCAAATAAATCAGAAACTGAAACGTAAAACACTACATTTTAGGAAAAAATATTAAGAAGGAACTCACTTACAAGAGAGTAAAATTACTGAAATGGGAATGAGAGGAACACATTACTAGAAGATGCAGTGAGATAGGATCCTAGTGCCCGAGTGTACATACATATATATATATATATATATATATATATATATATATATATATATATATATATATATATATATATATATATATATATATATATAGGAAAATCGTAGGGAATGAGACAGAGAGAGATAGAGGGGAGAAAGAGAAGGGGGATTTATTTTCCTTGCTCCTTGCACAATGAAACTAATTGATCAACAGATTATCCTTTATGTTTAGCATCATTAATCGCTGAGTTTTACCTCGATAATTACTTGCTCCTTCACTGGCGTCCATCTTACAGCCCTTTTTGTCATGGTTCTTTTGATGTTAAAAATTCAAAAGAAAGTTATTGCAGTAATTATTATCGAATAATGGTTAGTATTCTTGTCTAGACATCTTAGTAGATGAGGTATAAAGACGAGGTAAAATACCTCCTGCGAAATGGGAAAAGCTAAAGGGGATTTAACCATAAAAGTTTATGTAAATATATCCCTGTTTTCGGTTTTTTTATTAATTAATATAAAATGTATAATACATAATTTCATAAACGTTTTTTTCTGCTTATTATTAACCCAAACTAGGATTGCAGGGTACTTACACACATCTTGTACGAAGGCTGAAGTTAATAAAAATCTAATTTATCTCAATTCTCTTTCGATTATTAATATTTATATGCAAAGTCTACTTAAGAAATGATTCAATATAAAATCCATCTTTCTGTGGCATCATTAAGATCTGACCAAGCCACCAACCATCGTGGACATGTCCACTTGGTATGAACTAGTGGTAAAAATGGTTGGTGGGACATCCTGAAAAGTAATTTGCACGAGAATTAAAAGTAAATAATGCATTAGTTGTTTCTATAACGAGCTTTTATTACCAATCCGAACCATTCGAAGTGTGTCTTACAGGGGGGATGGGGCGGGAAGTGGGGGCTAGAATAATAGTGCATTTTTAGTCGAAGAATTGCGCAAATAATGAATGTTGAAAGACACAGGACATCGTCCTTGACTTTGGGACTCTGGCATAAACATAGAAGTCATTGCTCGTTGGGGGTACAATTTCTGCTGTTAGGACGTTAATATATCTCAAAAATATATTAACGACTCCCTTAAATTGAGAGTAGGGAGATTATGCAGCGCTTCGTTCGGAAACAAGCTTCGTTGCCTGCGATGAGTCATCTTTGACTCACTTTGATCTTACATAAATCTCAAATACAAGTGCTTGAATGAATCGCAACCATGCCATTGTAAACACATCCATAAGAGACGCCTTCTTGTAAAACCAGTGTTATTTTTGGTTGTTTGGTTGGGAATGACTTAATCCACTACACCCCCCTCCCCCTCCTCTTCAGCGTTTTGAGTTCAAATGTCCGTTTCGTACTCATTTTCATTTCAATTAACTGAATAGTTTTCAATTATTTTCTTTTTTTAACATGAGTATTCGAATATAAAGGTGTTTAAATTGCGAGTATTATATATATATATATATATATATATATATATATATATATATATATATATATATATATATATATATATATATGTATATATATTGGTATTAATATGTTAGTTGTTGCTGTTAAGAGGTTCTTGCTAGTAGGGCCCATTTTGGTACCTTTAAAAAAAAAAATAAATCTTTATGAATTTTCACCTACTTTTCACCTTTTCTTCGGGTTGTCGGGAATTTTTCTGTTATTTGCATAAATTATAGCTTGTATTTTAATATCCTCCTTTGCAAGTATTTTTATTTTTGCCTCGAAAGCTATGAACATGTAACTTCCACGTCCTAGTACAAATTTGTTTGTTTTATTAATGGGTTATATTAATTGTTTTTGTTTAAATTATATGTTTTAATGGTTCCCGTTGTCACAATTTTGGGGGTGATATTGAAAGAAGAGGTACAATTTGAGGGATTAAATGCCGATACTCTTGTTGCTATAGGAGCAAATCCTTACACTAGAGATTAGCGTCCTTATAATTTGCCTCAATAGGCCCTGCAATAATTTACACCTATGCGTCCTATTGGTGCTCCAGCGCCTTTTTTCAAGATGAAGATCAACAGTTTAAGTGTTTTACGTGATTGTCGGTCATGGATGGACAATTAGCCGCCCTCACAGCTCTGTTATGTTATAATCATGAAATATTTTACCTAGAGCCTTTTATATGGTCTGTATATGGGCAGTGAGGATACGTATAAAAAGCTTCTTGAATCAACCTTTTTGGGGGTTGAGGATGGCAGCTCTGGCGATGAGCGTCGTGGTCATTTTAGCGAAGAGCGCTTGATGACATAGATTCAAATCCAACTCCTTCATATAACGGTAAAAATAGTTTCCCTATTGTCCGTTTTTATAATTCTCCCATTTTCTTTCTTACCAGTTCATTTCTTTGGGCCTTTAAATACATCTATATATCACGTGTCATGTGATTTTCGATTATTATGGTCCTAAGATGTGTGTCATTAAGAGGACCTAGTCAGGATAAGGCCCGCGTGATGCGCAGTGGTAGGAATGTCGCGCATCCGCTCCAATCATGTCGGTTGTTCCGCTTCAGTGTGTGAATCTAGTGGGTATGTGGAATGTGATAAGAGAAAGAATAGAGATGTATATTCGTTTAAAAGATAAAACATGCAGATGAGTGAAATATGTGAGACCAACATGAAAGAGAATGAATAGTTTGTGCGGAATGGAATGCAATCAGATGTGAATCAGGGGGTTTAAACTTAAAGAGGGTGTGAGTGTGCTTTGAGTGAATGTTAGCATAAGGGCAATGGCTGTGTATAAATGTGGGAGGTCGAGAATGTGTGGATTTGCAAGGAAGAAACATTGCGTGGTTGTAGTGTAGAGAATGCTTGAGTAAGAGGTGTTTATGATGTGGAGAAGGGGGGCAATGAGGTTGTGGCTGAGAACATTTTGAGATGGTGTGGCCAATTCGAGAATGGGTGTCAAGATGTGCGAAGGGCTGGAAGACGGCGTAAAACGTGGGTTGATTGTGTGAATGAGTGTTGGCGAGAGAGGACGGTGGAGGAAGTGGGTAATATTGGACATCGTAGGCATACATGGGGGGGTAGCGGGGTGTTGGGGTCCTTTTGTATACCGATCACCCCTGATTGTGGGTGAAATAATGCATTACATGGCACCCCATCGCTATGAAGGACGTTCGGCACGGATAAATGCATTACATGGCACCCCATCGCTATGAAGGACGTTCGGCACGGATAAATGCTGGTTGGCTTTGTGTATGATATGGCATTAAGGGCTGGGGGGGAGGTAATTAGAATTGCGTTGATGATGGCCGACCACACTTTGTGAAAGAGCGATTGATGATATACGAGAAATGACGACCCAATTGCTGACTTTTTATGGCTACAAATTATTTAAAACTAAACTGGGATAGCAAATTTTTTCAGTTTTATTTTATTTTAGGGTTTTACCCCCCCCCCCCCCCCAGCTACCTTTTTAAACGAGAATGAGTCTTCCTATCCGAAAATGAAATTCACATACAGATCAGATGACAATTGCCGGCAAGCTCGTGGGCACAAGGGACCGCTCCTCGTTACGGGAGGGAGGGAGGGGGGGGGGGCAGGATGAGCGGTAGTACCGTGTTTTACTACCATTCATCGACCAGAGAAACGTTCGTTGCTCAAGGGAGACTCGCCCAAGCCACGTCAGGGAAGTGTGGAGATGAAAACCCTTTCAATAGACCGCGGGAAGTAAAAGTGATGTGGTGTTTGTGCGAAGAGCGGCGGGAGGAAGATACAGCGGTGCTGTGATTGGCTATGCTTACGGCGACCTACGTGGCCTGAACTGTCTGCGCCTATGCCTTAGATACGACGCACTGCCTAAGTGGTGCTTGATCGCAGCGAGCGCCGAATCATTTTGTCTCGCCGGGAATCGAACCCGACACCTGTACTTAGAAATCCAACGCTTTAATAATGGGCTAACGAGCGATCCATTTTAGTACCTTATGGTTCTTGATAAAAAGGGAGAAAAGAATTGGTAATTAAATGCTTCAGTGATCCTTTTTTTTTTGGATAACTATTCTCCCTTTGCACCCCCAGGGAGTTATGCAAACCTCTTAGGCGGTCTTTTCTCGCGGGACATCGCAAGAGAGAGAGAGAGATAGAGGACAAGAACTCAAGAAAAATATAAAATATACAATTAATTACACAATAACAGTTTTGACATTGTTGTCTGAATGCAATTTGAAATAAAGACATCGAGTTTATACAAGACAAGACTTAATTTAAAATCCGAAAATTTGCTAATGAATGACGATTAGATACCATTGCATACAATAGTATCTTTAGCATGACAACTAATTTGAGCTTAGTTACATTCGAGGTTATGGTTAAGATGCGACGTGTACAGCCTTGGCCAAATTTATGTGGCAGGTGTGAAAAAGGGAAGAATATGATTGAAACTCATTTATTTCATACTTGACATAATACAAATAAACATTTTTGCGTATATTCTATCAATAATTAATATTTGATGTGTCCTCCTTTTGCTTCTTCTTCAGCCATATTTATGCGTTTTTGCATAATATGCATAAGTGGTTGGGGCAACCTTCTGCCATTTAATGTGTGGTACTAACGTTTATTCCTATTTTTCAGTGATTATCTTATTGTTAACTTACAAATTGTATTTTCTTTGTTAAAAATATCTCTGGAGAAACAGATTCCTGAAACTCAAAGAGCTCGAATTGCAAGAAAATTGTAATTCTCGAGAAACGATGTCCAAACAACCATTAAAAGGTACAATGAGAACAATTCTTTAAAAAAAACGTGATGGTCAAGGTCGCAAAAGGTGTACAACTTCGAGGGAAGAAAGGTTGCTAAAAAGGACATCTCTGACCGATACGAAAAAAAACCCTCTCCTGATGTAGCTGCTGAGTTTCGGGCAGCAACAAACAAACAGATATCAAAACGCACAGTGAGAAGAAGGTTATTAGAAGTTGGGCTCAAAGGATGTAAAGCTAGAAAAAAACCGTGTCTGTCTCAGGTGAACAAGAAAAAGCGATTGTTTTGGGCAAAAGAGCATGAAAATTCGACTGATGATGGTTGGGCTAAAGTTGTTTGATCTGATGAGAGCAACTTTGTGAAAGAGTGATTGATGATATACGAGAAATGACGACTCAATTGCCGACTTTTTATGGCTACAAATCATTTAAAATTAAACTGGAATAGCAAATTTTTTCAGTTTTATTTTATTTTAGGGTTTTAACACCCCCCCCTTTCCCCTGCTACCTTTTTAAACGAGAATGAGTCTTCTTTCCACCAATTCATTACGCTTGTACACATTTTTATTGGATACCAAAAATGATCAGTAAAATTTGTATTTCTCCTCAGAGCTTTGGAGCCCCTGGAACTGTTTATGTTCGTCGAAGAGTTGGGAAAGCTTATGATCCGAGGTGGGTGGTCCGAACAGTCAAATTTGGAGGTGGCAGTGTAATGGTTAGGGGCTGAATGTCGTCTTCAGGTCCAGGATTGTTGTTCACTTGTGAGGGCAGAAGGAAATCAAACACTTACACCAGCATGTTAGACCATGTTTATCAACCTTCCATAGGAACGATTTTCAATCATGGCATACCAGATGTTGTAATCTTCCAACACAAGCGACACATCTATAACCTCGAAGGGTTGGTTCCCCCAAAAAGGGGTGACGTTGATGGAATGTGCCCCTCATTCTCCAGACCTCAACTCCATTGAACATTTGTGGTCACACTTGGGCACAAGAGTTAGGGTGCACAAATGTTCCTCAAAAAGTGAATTAACAGTCAAAATTTATGAAGAGTGGCAGAAAATTGAGCCAACCATCTGTACCAACTTGGTCTCAAGCATGTAAAAACACATAAATGCGTTTATAAAAGCAAAATGAGGCACATAAAATATTAATTATTCATAGAATATACGCAAAAATGTTTATTTGTATTATGTCAAGTATGAAATAAATGAGTTTCAACCATTTACTTAACTATTTCATATCTGCCTAATAATTAGCCGCGTGCGAGACACGACGCGAGCGACTCTACAT
This sequence comes from Ceratothoa steindachneri, assembly GCA_963969495.1. Lineage (NCBI taxonomy): Eukaryota > Metazoa > Arthropoda > Malacostraca > Isopoda > Cymothoidae > Ceratothoa > Ceratothoa steindachneri. Next base: position 59,573,147 of record OZ018320.1, read on the forward strand.
CTCAGTGTGTCATCGGTCGATCGGTCGGTCTCCATTTTGCTTTTTTTTTGTAATAACATCATAGCTATTCGGCCGATTCTAACGAAATTTGAGAAGTTTATGTTGTTTTAGATTCTCTTTCAAATGCTATAATTGTCAAAGTCCTCCCAACGTTAGCCCAGGAATTATTTTGTTTTGGCAATAACATCATAACTATTCGTGGTCCGATTCTAACAAAATTCAAAAACCTTATGTTATTTTACATTCTCTTTCGAATAATAAAATTGCCAAAGTCCTCCCAAGGATAGCCCAGGAATTATTTTGTTTTGGCAATAACATCATAACTATTCGGCCGATTCTAGCGAAATTTAAAACCCCTATGTTGTTTCACATTCTCTTCCGAATGATATAATTGTCAAAGTCTTTCCAAGTTCAGCCCGGGAATTATTTTGTTTTGGCAATAACATCATAACTATTTGGCCGATACTCTGCTAGACTAGACTAGGATATAATATGCTATAATCTGATAGGCAAGCCTAGAATAGGCTATACTATGCTAGGCTATTATAGGCTATGCTATGCTATGCTATGCTATGCTAAGTTATAATGTACAAGGGTAAGATATGCTATGCTAATTTAAGCTATAAAATGCTATGATAGTATAGCATATAGTATGTTAGTCTAGACAATACTAAGCTATGCTTGAATAGGGTATAATAGGATAGTATAGACTATACCTGTCTATGTTAGTTAATGCTAGAATAGTTTATACTATGCTAGGCTATGCTAAACTATACTAGGCTAGCTAGGGCTATACTATGCTATGCTAGGGTAGGCTAAATTATAATAGGCTAGGGATGCCTATGATCTGCTATGCTAGTTAATACTATGTTAGGCTACGATTGGCTAGCTAACCAAGGTTATAGTAGGCTAAGCTATGCATGGTTATTTTAGTCTAGGGTGTGGTATGCTATACTAGTCTAGGATCTACTAGGCTAGGCTATAATATGATACGCTTGGCTATATTATGTTAGGTGTGGCCATAAATCAGAATAAGTGAGGGCACGCGACTTTTTGGTCAGCAGGCCTTGTTTTGGCCAAGGCTATATATAAAAGTTTCGATACTGTCACCACGGGGATGAGGGCATTATATTTGTCTTCAGACGTTTAGACAAACATTTATCTGATTACTCAAAATATGATTTGGAATAATCTAGACATTTTAGTCAATATACATTGCCAAAAGTGGAAGGAGCATTCTGCACTAAGAATTTATAAATTATATTTTTATTATTAAATCCAATATAAATGTCTTTTAATCCAGCTCTTGCTACTCTCTGTCATATTGTATATATATATATATATATATATATATATATATATATATATATATATATATATATATATATATGTTGCTTATCTCCTTTCATTAAGCGTTTTTAGTCCAATAATTGTGTCAATTTTTCATTAAATGACTCGAAAACCTTTAGATATAATTTACCCGACATTCCACTACCTACAACATAAGATTTGAAGTAATACCTTGGTACACCAAGTTCTAATTTTGTCCTCCGATTTTCACCGCTTGAAAAGATAACAGCAATTTTATGGTTATTCGGTTTATCATTTCTCCAACATTTTCCATTGCTCCATCTTTAAAAAAAAGGTTTCTATTGTACTCTAACGATCTCTTAACCTTTTCATCTTCTCGACATTCCTCATTTGAAGCCAAAATACTCATTTCTCGGTCTTTGTACGCAACCTTGGTTGATTTTGGTGTCAATTATATCTGAGTGAGGTTGTTAGAACGATTGAATGGGACCGGGTGAACTCGAAAATAAGTGACAACCACCTTCCTCGATTCACTCCATGAAATGGAGATTTTAATTTTTTTATTTATGTTTAGTTGTGTAAAATATGTTTATATTCAATGCATATTTATGTACACAGACGTGCATACATACCACCAATGGTCTCATTCTTCATTGGATAGTGTTCACACAAAATGTATAAACCTACAGTGAGTTTATTTTTTGGCAGTTAGGATATAATACTGTTCTTTGAAGAGAGGGACGTGAATGATAACTAGAGCAGGAGAACCGCTCAGCACAGAGAAGCAATTGAAATTAAAAACATTTTTGTAAACTATGGCACACTGACTCCACCCATTTTAGTTCCCCCTGCAAAATACAACGCCACTGATCAATTTGTTCACGACGGTGTAGGCGCTTCATAACGTATAAGTGCCCTGTCCTTAAGCATCTCGCACAGTATTTCCATCACAACCCTTTCCATAAATTATGCCAAAGAAAATACAATCTTTTCAAAACTGATGTGCAATAACTTACAGATATAAACTATGTATGGGTAAAGATTAGGTAAATATGGATGAATAAATCGAAAGTTATCAGCAGATTACCTGAGAAGTTTATTAGAACACGTGTATAAAATGCTCCGAACGACATATGCTAATATAGACATAACAAAACCTTTACCCTTCCTGATCAATCTCATACCTTTTCTGCAATCCTATACTTACTACTCTCAGTGGTCTATCCAAAAAGGTATTAAACAGCCACAGCGACATTACCCTACCTTGTCTAACTCTTCCCCTACCTCACAGGCTATCCGTTCGCAATTTTCAACTGCTAATTTTACGCATATATTTTTCCTTCGTGTTTTGTCTTAAAAAAAAAACAATAACTATTTTTGCTCTATTTTGGGGGCAGAATAATTCACAGGAAATCTTTTGAACCCTTCCCCCACCCTCCATTTGTGGAAGAGGCATGGAGTCCTCTTCCGAATCCGCGCCGGAAGTACAAGGAAGGAGATTTCAGCCTTCCTCAAGTTCGGCAGAAGGATGGTGAAAAGAGTCAGAAAGAAGCTAGAAGATTCAGGATTCGATTACGAGTGAACATCGGAGAAGAAAACCCATAGTCGACGATCTGACGCCATCAGAATGCAAGAATTCGTCGGTGAAATCCCAGAAATCATCAATAATGATCCCAGAAAGTCACTGGGTGTAATTGCAAGGGAGAGAGGTGTAGATAAAAAAGCTCATCAAGTTGGTGGTGCATAAGGACATTCGCTACTTTTCATCATACAAGATGAAAAAGGGACATTTTCCGTCTATGGTGAGGCAGGAAAAGCGACTCAAGTACGCCAAGTAGCAGTTAAAAAAGTTGAAACACCCGGTAGAGCCAGCCATGGTGTGGTTCTTCTTTCACGAGGAGAATTAATGTTAAGACCAGAAGATCAACTACCAAAAAAGAGGTGGTTCACTGCCCCACTCAAGGACGTGCCAAGATTTATGCAAATGAAATTTCCTGCGACATTCATGGCCTTTGGTGTCTCTAACAGGGTAGGTGACGGAATGCCTACCCAATTCTTCATAAGGGCCTCAGGTTGAATAGTGACTGCTATATCCGTGTTTTGAGCAAGGTAGTGAAGTCCTGTATTAGCTGAGTAGCTGCATGGAGGCCTTAAGTGTGACAGCAAGACTCTACGTCCTGCCAGACCAGCCGGAGAACGCAGGCCTCGCTTTGGAGAATTTCTTCGATTATACAGCACCTGACATTTCCTTCCAACTCGAAGACTGCAACCCCTTTTAATAATTTGTGTTGGGCGCGGTGGAACGAGTATCTAATAAATCCAACTGCAACACCAAGGATTATCTGATGGCCAGGATTACCAGAGCCTTCAAGGGACCTAAACCGGGAGATCGTGACAAAGGCTTGTGGCCGGTTCTGAACTCGCCTGGAAGCTGTCATCGAGAAAATTTCATAAAGATAAACTCCTTTAAATTTGACGAATATCTCTCAAAAAATAAAACCAGTTTTATTCTTTTTCTGAGACATTCATCATGCGAACGAATGCCGTCCCCATCCTGTAGGTCAACCTAATCCCTCCGGCTCTTACATTCTACGCACACCTTACCTTCAAACCTAAATACTCTTAACACCATCGAATAGTTTACCACTCACTCCATAGATTCTTAGCCCCTTTTGTTCATTTTATTTCAATTCTCGGTTACTCTTTTATACGCCCAGTCAAAATATTTTCAACAGCACTCAAAAGGCATCCCCTATAGTGATTGCATTCATCTTTATCCCCCTTTACACGTATACAATGACAATATTACTCCACTCTTCCAATCAATTTTCACTCACTCTTTTCCTTTCAAATGCCTTACAACACAACTTCCAGACCCATTGCATAACACAATCGCCATTGCTTTTTATCAATTCAGCGACTATATCATTTCCGCCAGCTGCCTTCTGATTATTCAAAACTCTCACAGCACTCAAAAACTTTTCCATGCCTATCTCTTCCATAACACGACAGAACACTTGATTTGAATCCTCGGGGCAATTCATATATACATCTGCATTTGCTTCCATACCCAAAATATATAACTCATCAATTTATTCTTGCCATCTGCTTTTGATCGCTTTATAGCTCACAATTAACAGGTCATTTTTCTCCTTGATGTTAATAAAGCTATTCTTCTCCTGGTTCCTGATTCTTCTCACTTCCTTCTTCATTCTTCTCACTTCCTTACAAAATAGCATCTCGTTCCCTTCTGGATCTTCATTCATTTTTGGGGGTCTAAACACGTTATTTGGTGCTTTTCATTATGTCCAGGTGTACCAAAAACTCCAATTATCTCCTCTCTCATTCTTTCATCTATCCGTCCATTCATATCTCCTGCAATCATCAACCGATACCCATTTTCAATCCCATTTACCACTCGTTCCAAGTCATACAAAACTTCTCTTTAACAGCTTCCCTTTAATCATTACAGGGCCCATAGACTACAATCAAGCACAACTTCACCCTTGCGAATCTCAAAGTCACCCACGTTATTCTCAACCTCACACATTCATAATAATAATATAAATTATGGAATCTCGTGTGTTGAATGCAAATGCCTAGAGTTTGGGATCTAAAAACGCTCCTCATAGTGTTAGGTTCACACGTGATGGAGACGTGTTCAGGAGAATTGCGCTCCATAATCGGTCCAATCTTCTTCAGTCTATTTTCTTCAGCATTTAGAGATGCAAAGATATCTGTATCACTTGTGGAAAAAAAAAATTATTACTGGTACGTTGAAATCTTTTCACTTATATTTGAGCATTATCTCACCTGAATTCGGGGCAAGGGGCAGAAATGATCTCCCATTCATTCCCTGGTGCTTGTTTTGGCTTCACTGGTAGAAATGACAGTCTCATAGTTTAGGGGTGGAGCTTATATATTTTAAATGCTGCCTTTTCCACTTATTTTAGTTAATAAATGACACTCATTTTCATGATACTTCAATGACGATAATACAGGAAAATAATTATTCTAACTTAAAATATAATATTTATAAGGGACGATCATTAATAAGTTTGCGAATCCCTTTGTATAATCTTGGCCTTGCATAGGCTTGCTTCAAACTGATTATTTGTGTTATGCCCCTTCCTTCAACTTCTCTTTCTTCTAATTTCACCACTTTCTTTATGAAATCCTCTATAGGAACTTTCTAGTGGAGATGACCTCGTTGGATTTCGCATCATTGGTTTGAGTCAATTATAATAGTAAAATATAATTAATGATAATACCGTAAATATAATAATACTTTATATTGGATTATCATTCATTGCCTAAACAAAGAGTCAAGACATTTAAACTTTTAGAATTCCAAGACAGTCACTTTATTCCAGGTTATTGACCTATGATGTCCTCTCCATTTTCTCTTCGTTCTAACAATTTTCTCCTTTTCTCTGTTATATTTCCCCTCTCTACATTCCCATATAAGTATTACCTCATTGGATTACATAAATAAGCTCTTTCATCTTATTGAAAAAATGCGAATTTGGATTTCTTTATTACCGTTAAGCGCACACGCAAACGTGCACATCATGTTCCATCCATGAACAATCTAATGAAGAGAATAAAAAACAAGCTAGTCCGCAGAAGACCCTAAGGGGAGTAGTAACTTGTCTCGAAGCAAATAAACTTGTTTAACATCCAAAAATACATCCACATTTTTAAAGGATCAAGGTTTTGCAGACGAAAAGAAATAACTTGTATTTTCTGCGTTTAAAATATTAGGCGCCGATCCCTTTTTATGGGCAAGAGAATGATATTAGTGAGAGGAAAACGGCGATTTGAAAACTATGAATATGATTAAGCCAGCGTCGCAAAGTAAACAATTCTTTGTTATAAAATCTATTCAGGCGAAAGAAGAAAACAAATATTTTCCTTTGTGATATATAGGTATATATAAATATATATTGGGACGCAAAAGTTGACAATACGCAGTTGGAAATACAAATTTACATATTCTACTTAACGCTGGTTAATGAAATTTACAACGTACGCGGAACTGTATGTAATAAATACAATATAATGATTATAAAAGCAAATAGTGAAAAGGAAAAACCTAATAAGGACAAAAGTGAAAATTAACAACGCAAAAATTTACAACACATTCATATAAACATGGTTTATACTTAGTTGCTTAACCTTTGTTGTCAAATACAGCTTGCAGGTGCTTTTAGTAGTCTCTTCATACGATCTTTATATAGATTCTTGGGCTGAATTTGCTCCATAGTTCCAAACATATTTTCTTCAAATCAGATAAGTTACGTCGATCTCGTCTCTGGACCATGAGTTTCAATTCCCTCCACAGATTTTCGATGAAATTCAGGTCATTAGATTGATTTGGTCATTCCAAAACATTAATTCCGCCTGTATGCAGCTAAATCTTATTTTGTTTTGACGATTTATTTAAGTGTTCATTTGCAAACGCCAAGCGAGCTTTAGAGTGAGTTTTCTTGCGAAGTGGTCTTTCTTGGAGTACGAGAAACGATCATAACGACGCAGCGTTATATCTAGTGTATCCTTGCTAGCTTCAACTCCATTGATTCCATATCTTCCTGTAGCTCTCTTAGAATAGTTTTTAGTTTATCACCAACTGTTTTAGAAAGTTTTCGAGCTGCACGTTCCGTTAACATCCGAAGGCGACCTGAACAATCCAAAGGATGAATTGAATTACGAGACTTCCCGTTGCGTATTATGGTACCAACTGAATTTAGAGGTACTTTAAGTCGTACAGAGATCTTTTCCTACTCAATACTACTCTTATGAAGCGCAACTATACGTTCACGAAGAGCTTGACTGATTTGTTTGTTATTTTTCCCATGACGAAGATGTTGAGAGTACGACTATCCTGTAAGGATAGTCGTACCCTCAAGGACTATCACGATGCCGAATATTCTAGATATTTGGGGACAAACGAGGATTCATTTTTTATGAGATATTGTACAGATGTAACCTATTTATATGTATTTATATAAATGTGTTGTAAGCTTTTGCGTTGTCAAATTTCACTATTGTTCGCATAAATCTTTTGCCTAGCTGAAACATAATAGAAAATCACACAGTGAGTTAATTTATACTGACATATGTACTCGTATATACCAAAATTACACGTTGAAGACTTGAAGAATTATATCATTCATTCCATCCCATGAAATCGTCGTCGGTCTCAACCACGGCATGCAGGCGGCATCAGAGCTTGGTGCAGGCTTTCTTGACGGCCCCCGTGTTTAACTGGGTAAAAACTGTGGTGATCTTGAATCTAAGCTCTACCCTGGTGGGTCATGGGAACATGTTTGTCTCTCTCTCTCAACCAAGCCACACATTTAATAGTGCACAGGGTTGCAGTCTAGGGAGTTTGTAGGCCAGATGTTGGGAGTGATGTGGTCAAAGAAATTGTCTGACAGTCAAGTCTGGATGCCCCTACTTGTATGGCATGAAGTCCTGCAGCCACACGTATGGCCATGCACTGGCCACCTTCTGGGTCCATAGCAACAAAAACTCCTCCATGCACCTGATGTCGTCGTCTGTATTGAGTGTGAGTCCTTCTGGGAAGATAAATGGGGGAATAACGTAGTCTATGCTACTGATTACCTCATGCACCATTATGTGGAGCGAGAACTTAGTCTTCATGACTCTCAATACGTCTTTGTAGGGCACAGCATGTCTGTTGTTGTTTGGGGATCTCACCACCTACTCCTGGCAGAAATTCTTCTCGTAAAGGAAAAAACAGAGCATGCCAGGCTTGAGTCGAAGCTTCAGTGTGTTCACTCTCTTGGCAGCACGTTCCTTCCGCCTGTCCTTCATCTTATGCGGCAGAAGCTGGAACTTTCTCATCTTATATGAGAAGTAACGGATGTCCTCTTGCACTTACCTCGTAAGGAGAGACTCTGACACTCCCTTGTTCCTGCTTATGGACCTCATTGTCTTTGTAGAATCATTGTCACTGATGGCCTGGATCTCCGCTACATATTCTGAGATTCTTTTATAGGACATATAAACGTTAGATGGATGCAAAGACAATTTCGCGTGAACTCTTTGCATTGGATGTAGAAGTCAGACTGTCCCATTTCTGTTCAAAGATAGCATTTAGTTCATTTTTTAACCTACTACACACTTCCTAAGAGGATTAAATTCATTTATCTTCTATTGTTTATACAAAAAAAAATTGTCCCGCGCATTTTCACTTCAAAACTTTTATTCCTTTTACTGCATCTCTCACCCTGCAGGTTATTCCTAACAAGTTTCGCTCTATGTTTCTCTGAGTCGTCCTCGGTTAGATTTAATCGTAGAGTGGTTACGGAATTGCCAAGACTTCCATCGTCCTACTGTTGAAACTAGTCTTCGAATAAAACTTCTGCATTGATCAAATAAGTTCCATTTTTTTAGGCTCCCATCAGAAAGACGTTGTCTCTAATTAAAAAAAACCTTTGCATCGTCCTCCTTCGCCCTGCCCCTTATTAGCATTGCCTTGTGGCAGGTCAGCTAGTAACCCACTCCCGCGAATGGAGAGAGAATGGCATTTTTTAAATGTGTTTATACGCTCGAACGCATCCAATTGCATTCGTTCTGCCTTCTTCTGGACGCCTGGTGCGAGCCAAGTCCCTGCTGGCTCTTGAAAGACATGAGCTTCTGCCATTCAAAGGAATTAAACCAGGCATGGGTCGTAAAATCTTATGGCCCTTCTGTAAGTATACGTAATCTTGTACTTGTTTCAAAATTTGAGTGTCACATCTCTTTGCTCTATCTCTTACAAAACTAATGATCATTTTTTTCGTTTTGGAAAAGTTCCTTTCTGTCCAAATATGAACCTGGTTTGTGATAATTCAAGTATCATTGACTGAATTCCTTCTAAGTTTGGAGTAAATAATCCTATCTCATCATCAAATTGAATGGGGCTTAAATTTTTCCCATAAATTAGTCGCGAGCGTCTCTACATCTCACTATGTCGGTCGGTCGGTCGGTCCACGCTTTGCTTAATTTTTTTTGTAATAATATCATAACTATTCGGCCAATTCTGACGATATTGGAAAACCTTATGTTTTTTTTACATCCTCTTTCGAATGATATAATTACCACAGTGATTCCAAAGTTAGCCCTGGAATTATTTTGTTTTGGCAATAATATCATAACTATTAGGCCGATTCTATCGAATTTATAACTAGGCTATAATATGCTATACTCTGCTAGGTAAGCCTAGAATAGGCTATACTATGCTAGGGTAGCATAGGCTAGGCTATACTACGCTAAGCTATTCTAAGATATAATATACAGGGTAGGATATACTATGATAATTTAGGCTATAAAATGCTATGGTAGGATGGCATATAGTATGTTAGGCTATACAATACTAAGCTATGCTTGACTAGAGTATAATGGGAAAGTATAGGATATACTTGTCTAGGATAGTTAATGCTAGGCTAAGTTATACTATGCTAGGTTAGCCTAAGCTATGCTAAGCTATACTAGGCTATACAGGGCTATAATATGTTATGCTAGCGTAGGCTAAAGTATAATATGCTAGGGAGAGCTATGCTAGACTATCTTAGATTATGCTAGGTAATAGTATGTTAGGCTAAGATAGGCTAGCTAACCAAGGCTATAATAGGCTAAGCTATAAAAGGTTATTCTAGTCTAGGGTATGGTATGCTATACTAATCTAGGATATACTATGCTATTCTATAATATGATACGCTTAGCTATATTATGTTAGGTGTGGTTATGCTAGGATGGGCTATACCAAGATATCGTATAGTATGCTAGGCCAGTCTAGGCTATCGTATGCAAGGATATATTGGCTAGGCTATAGTAGCCTATTCTAGCTTGGCTATACTAAGCTAGGCTACTCTAGGCGATGCTAGGCTATGCTCTGGCATGCAATGTTAATCCATACCTGGTTACGCTAGGCTAGGCTATAGTAAGATAACTACAATAGATAATGCTACGCTAGGCAAGGCTATACTAGGCTAGGCTAAGCTAGGTTATACTATAATATGCTAGGTGATATTAGAATACGATAGGCTAGGCTGTACTAAGCTAAGGTAGTATAAAGTAGGCTATACTAGACTAGGTTAGGTCGGGCATAGCTAGGCTATTATATTTTAGGCTAGGCTATACTATGTTTGGCTAGACTTGGCTATACTAGACTAAAACAGGGTAGGTGTTATGCTTGGCTATTATATGCTATGCTATACTAGGCAAGTTTAGGCTCAGCTATTCTAGGCTATACTAGGGTCTGCATTGCTAGATAATACTACGCTATGCTAGGGTATTCTTTAAGAGGCTATGCTAAAGTATGTGGCTATAATATGCTATTTTAGGCTAGTCTAGCCTATGCTATGCTATACTATTCTGTGCTATGCTATGTTGTACTATGCTATAATATACTATGCTATGTTATACTATGTTATGTTATATTATGCTGTGATATATTATGCAATGCTTCGTTATGCTATACTATGATATGCAATAATATTCTATAATATACTATGTTCTAATCTGCTATGGTATATTATGCTATACTCTGAAATACTGTGCTATTAGTGTGTGTCAATCTTTTCAACGTTTTAATTATATAAATGATGGGTGCTCAAAATTTGCAGCCCTACTTATGAACTCTAAAGTTGTTTTTTTTATTTTAATATAATTTTAGTTCCAGTTGGTTAGCTACTTAAAGGTTTTGACGTATTTTTGTCATCTTGTGGAATTAAATGACTATTATTATATTAATAATTATATCTATTTCCCTTTTTTTCTTATTACACCGTTTGAAACATATTCATCAGTGTGCTGAAGATTACGTGGCTTTCAGTACTACCATCCTACCAATGGGATTTGACCTACAATTGCTTTTAAAATTAGGACAAGACTGGGGACATTAACACATTTGAACAGCTAAATTGAAAATAGAAGTGTTGTTGCCATCTCAATTCCAAACTCAGGTTGCGTTCTGAAATGTGGATGTGAGAAACTACCCAGCAGCCAATCATGCGAAGGATATTTACCCTAAGGTGCTTGAAAAGTGGAAACGATGGAGCAGTTCTTTTCTAGCTCCCGTTGTAAATTCAAGAATCACAATCTTAAACAGATCCAAAAGAACTGGGACCAGGCCAAAAAACATATCCCGTTTATTATATTGCCCCTACCACGTTTCTCTTTTGGGACGATATTCTCTAGTTTGTATCCCTCGTTCTTTTTCCTCAGAACTTTACGATGAGATTTAAACAAGAATAACTCACGTTTGGTCTTAGTAAACCAAATTAAATAAGCCTAATAGCCGTCTGTCTTATATAAATGCTCCTAAAAAAGTTAAGATGTGCCTCCGGGCGAGATATCTTTAATTAACACCGTCACTTTTCAAGGTCTATGAGGTCACAACACATGCTAGCGGAGAGAGTTACTGACAATCATAGGTGTAAAACCTGTCCCCACTACTTGTAAATCTTGTACGTACTCCTTTGCGAGTAGATTTGGTCTGTTTTTTTAACGTTCTTACATCTGTGTTGATGACATGCCTGAAATCTTTCGAGGACGAGTCATTATTAAGCCATCTTCCTTTGACTCGCTAAATATTAAAAGACATAATGTGGAGAAAGATTTATATCTTAGCGATAGCTTTATAACTTTTATCCTTAATCTTTAAAATAACAATGGCGTCTTTGACACATACAGAATATTCTTTTGTCTTCGATATTGTGCGACCGGTTGCAGTGATAGGTTAAGGCAAATTGATATACCAGCAACCATAATATTAGGGTCAGTAAGAACAAGTGTATTTAAATTTTTATTATAGAAGTTTACCCAACGTTAAGACTATATATTATACAAATATTTAGATATATCTAATATCTATCTTTTATGAAAATTTCAAGTGAATGGAATAGATATTTCTTAAGTTATGAGATCACATAGAAAAAATAAACTACCAACCGAGGTATTTGTGTGTAGGAGACTGTTGATGGGCTAACAGTTACTTCTTATGATCATATATTATTGGAACATTCAACTGTCAACATGGCGACTTGTGAGAGACGACCGGTGTCCTGTGATGAAAAACAAAGGATTGTGTGCCTTCACCAAGAGGGCAGTCAAATTCTGTGATAGCAACTAGTGTAGGGAGGTCTAGAAGTGTTGTGCAACGAATTGTAGCTCGTTTTAGGTTATCAGGATCGACAGATGCGAAACCCAAAACCGGTACACCTCGTAAAACATCACCAAGCCAGGATCGTATTATGGTTAGAATGTCACTGAAGGATAGGTTTAAGAGTACTGCTGAGATATCCCGCAAGTTCAGCTCCACCTGCGATGTCAATGAATCGCGCAAAACAGTTTCCTGGAAGTTACGAGGTGCTGGGTTGCTTGCTTTGACACTGATAAAGAAACCTCTCATCTCCAAAAAGAATCAAAGAGCCCGTCTTCGTTACGCCCACGAACATGTCGTTTGGACAGAAGAACAATTGGCGCAGGTTCTTTTTACCGATAAATCGAGGTTTAATGTGATTGGTTCCGATGGCGGGATGTACGACGAAGATATAGCGAAAGGTTATCTCGTGCATGTGTGAAGAAGACAGTGAAATATGGGGAAGGCAGCGTAATGTTATAGAGAGTGATCTCTGCTGCTGGTCCTGTCCTACAAGGGACTGTCAATGCTGAAATCTAAAAGCAGATTCTTAGACAGCATGTCCTTCCACATCTCCGATCCTCGTCAGTTCAACCTCCTCGCTTCGTGCAACCAACGCTCCCTGGCACACTGCTAAGAGAGTCAAAGATTTTTTAAGTGATAAAGAGGTTGATCTCATAGATTGGTCACCTCACAGTCCCGATCTCAGCCCTATAGTGAATGATTGGAATATTATTGGAGATGAGTGGCGACGGATAAATCCAAAGAACCAAGATGAACTCTGAGAATAACCGACATAGTGAGATAGAGAGTCGCCAGCGGCTAAAAACAGATCTGCTCACAGTGTGGTTAAAATTTTGAAAATATTGTCCGCTTCTATACAGGTATTCAATTAATTCATATTTTCCAGTCATATTTGTAAACCGGTGTTATTTTTTTATGAATTTACACATTCACAAAATTCAATAAATCCTGAAAGAACCTGCAAAAAAGTAATTAATTAATCGTTTGTAAACATATTTATATTGATTTGTAAAAAGGCAGTCAACACTTTGTGTTTTTCCCCCTGTATTTAAAATTTTCTAATGTATTCAAGAAACATTTTAACAATTATAGTTACTGGAATTATTTTTAATGGATCAAGAATATTCCTTGCAGTGGTTGCTATGGAGTTGGACTGGTTACCAGTGGGGTACACAGCACCATCGAAGACCTATAGAAATAGGTGTCCTGACCAAAACCAACCTAGGTTCGTGGTTGATAAACTGGAAAACTTTTCTACTTCGATAGACAAGAAGTCAATACCCAATCGTGGGCCTCGTTATCGTAAAGCCAGAAAAACCACAAGTACAGCATATAAAAAATCTCGGGAAAAGTAAAATCCAAATGTATTGTTTTAATGACAGACAAATGTCGATGTAAGAATTAGTGTGTAATCGGTACAAATAAAACGATTAATTACTACCTTGAAATGGCCATAAGGGAAATAGTCTGTCAATGCACTTTATTTCACAGAGAGCCCAGTCAGTGCCTGAGCAACTTTGTCCTAATTCCTTTAAACTTAACTCTGACGGGGCAACAGATTCAGAAAATTTTTTAATCCAAGATTATACGTGAATATAAGATTAAACAACTAAGTCATCGGAGCTTCCAGCAAATATGTTACCTTAGCCATTAAATTTAGGTACATATACTGAAGAAAAATGACTTCAGAAACCTACCATGCTTACCATTATAAGGTAGAAAACACACTTTCGATTGCCTCGAAGAAGTTACTAACGAGCGCTACTTTAACTTGGGATAAATTTTCAAGGCGAACATACACTTCGTTCGGGTATGCGAACCATACCTTGATAAATATAACTAACTTACGACACAGTACTAAATCTAGAGTCCTGAAATCAAGTAATCATTCTAATTTTTAGAATATATCAGGAGCATAACTACTAAAATACGCAGTAAACGTTTAAAATAGTTCTCTCTGAAAAACGGATATTGTTAAAATTAGTCGAAATGATAAGATGAACTTCTAAATGAAGTAAAATGAGACTAGCAAGAACTAAAATTATCCTTAAAAGAAGCGAGGACAAAACAAGTGTCCTTTAATTGAGCAAGGACAAACAAAATGCTTATATTAAGCGAACGCTTCCTTAAATAAAAATCTCATCAGAGCCTCTTTAGATGAACTGAGGAAGCAGAGCTTCCTAAATGATGCAAAGAAGGTAGGCGGAAACCTGAAGAAGAGAAAGCATACATGACAACTAAGTCTTAGTACACCAAATATAAAACATACCAAATACCCTTTTACGACATAAGCATAAACAAATATGTTGAAGTCCTCGCACACTCGATCAAAGAAGTTAAGACAAACTTGATACGAACCTCAAACCAGAGGAAAAAATATGTATCACGTCACGAATCTCAATTTAAATTAACCAGACTCATCACCTTGATTAACATTGGGAACCATGAATTCATGCATTATCGAAATGTAGACGGGAAATAGAGCTTTCTCCCTCTATGCCCAAGAATTTCACTTTTGGCAACTTTGTAGTTACAAAGTTGCCAAAAGTGAAATTCTGGGTGCAATTGTAAATTGAGAAGCTTTTAGTCAAATCAACTCGTTATAGTTTTTTAAGATATACAAAACACCCCTGAAAAATGTCTCCCTCCAATAAAAACCTAAACCCAAACCATTTCACTTAAAGAAAATGAAGTAAGACTCTGGTAATGATTCAGGGGAAGTTTAAAGTCAAATTAAAGCCCATAATCCCAATACAAGGGAGCTTGCCGTGAAATTATCGGTAAATGGTTTGGAAATCAATCATTAAGTGTGGAAAATCGATTCTTACTCACTATATCTTGCAATCCTTAAGGCACTAATCTAAGTGAATAATATAAACTTAGAGTCTATCAAATTTATTTTCACCAAGACGTCGAAACCAACGAGGAAATTCAGCCCACTACCAAACTTTGCGTGAATCTGTCCCAATTATCCTACAAGAACAGAGAACGGGAATACACCTAAGCTCTATCAATTTTATCTGCCCCAAAATGACACCAGCCAAGGCATTCATTACACCACAAAGCTTCGAAGTAATATATGCCTCATTTAATACCAGGTACACAACACGGAAATTACTCTTAAATCGAGCCTTTCTTACGAAATAACTAAAATGTAGGAATAATAAGGTTTTCTTAGAAGTTCTTCACACAGGAGAGATTACTCACGGTTTCGAATTTGAACCCAAAATTTAAGAAACATAAATTACCTAAATAATAATCTTCATTAGATTAAATGTAGAAAATTCTCTATCGAAAAGTTTGGCCAGGGGGGCGCTTAAGGTGCAAGATCTTGTAGGAGTGTGATAGCCAATAAAATTACCAACTCAGAACGGACTAAATCCTGGTCATGAGGCTAGAGTAGTGGCGTTTAAATCCAATGGTACCGCGTTCGAAACTCAACAGTCCAAAACCTTTTATGAAGAAATCTCAAGGAGAAAACGGAAGTCAAGGAAAACGCTTGAAGGACCAATTCAACTAGAATCAAGAAGGACCAAGAAATCATCAACTTAAGATAATTGGACGAAAATGAAGATACATCAAGAAAGAAAAACCAAGATTAAGGATCAACCCAGCCAACAAGAATACGGAAGTCAAGAAAAAGCGAAGACAAATGTTTGAACGGGCAACTTAAAGAAAAGGGAATTTCAGTCAGGAAAGAAGTAAATAGATTCGATAAAGAGAAAAGCAAGAATAATATTGATAGATAAATAAAAAAAAGGTGATAATAAGGATATGCCCCTTCCCCTCCCATAACTGGTGACCCTCAACGGCCCAACAATCTTCTGATCTTCGTTACAACTGCACCTACTCTTCTAATAGCTATTTAAGAAAAAGTGCTGCTGGGAACTTCGGAGACCCGAGAAGGAGAAGCCATTAATCATTGATTAGAGACAAGACTTCGATCGCTCTCCTCAATCCCACTGAATTAGCTCCGCTCATCCCGCAGACTCGGAGGTCGTAGGAGGGAGAGCTACTACTCCTCGATTAAGAAATCCAAGACTAGTCTCTCTCAAATTCGCTCCGGTTTCTAGAAAGGGACCTGTGTAGGGGTGCGAAAATGTATAAGAGAAAAATTCCTTCCAACTCGATAATATAAATAGAGTGTTTTTAAAGTTATTCGTCAAAATTTTGAAAAAAATCGATAGTTACCAAACTAGGAAATTTAATTTTATATTTGTATTAACTAAGAAATATTTAAAATACTTTTTGCCCCTTCAATAATTACTATATATTTATATACATATAATTGCCTTTGGTGAACTTTCACATCGCATGCATGTTTTATAATTATAAATATTAAATATCAGTGTCGTAAAATTTTGATCGAAATACTTGCAATAAAAATTAGTAACTAATGAAATACATTTAAATTCCAAGTGTGTATTGGAAAATTCAGGAAGTATCGATTGAGTAAACAATCATCAATGTAACACAGCCCACAAGAAAAGTGAAACGAAATTTCCCAGTACTTTCGAACTCTATTTCAAGTTCATATATATATATATATATATATATATATATATATATATATATATATATATATATATATATATATATATATATATATATATATCATATATATATATATAATAGTGAGACCACTGTATAAGAGTAAATAATTTAATTACGAAACTAATTTCGGTATGAAGTTTACCATACCATCTTAGGTCGAATAATAAGAATGGAATGAACAACACAAGTTACTAAATATCTAAAAATCCTAGCAAAAGAATTCCCCGGGAAAAACGGTCATTAATCAGGTGTAGTGTATATATATATTTAGTAACTTGTGTTGTTCATTCTATTCTTATTATTCGACTGAAGATCGTATGGTAAACTTCATACCGAATATATATATATATATATATATATATATATATATATATATATATATATATATATATATATATATATATATATATATATATATATATATATATATATAACGTGGAAAGAGGCCACGTTGTATGCATGATTTATTAAACTCGACAGCGATGGCTGCTTGATTAAGTTTACGCTGCAGCTTTTTAACCTTTCCAATGTTCATCTTTTCAGAAAGCGAAAGGTGGGAATAAATGGCATTTTTTAACTTTTTCGTCCTTTAATTTTCATAAGTGACTATTTCTTGAGCGGGAAGTGATTGTAGAAAATCATTGTAATTTATTATTTATTATTTACCCGAGGTACCTTTCGACTTAATGGTCATCTTCTGGGGCTATACTGAGGAAAATGAAAAAGATTCAGTCTAATAAATACAAAATTTGTGTAAACTTAGAGGAACGACATTAAATTTAATATTTAAATAAAAAAAAAATTGAGATTGGAATACAAAATTTAAGTTTAAAATAAAATAATCTTGATCGCAAATATGGTCGAAAAAACAACAAGAAAACAGAAGATGGGCTATGGAGTAATGGGGCCAAGTATTGAGACCTCTCCTGGTTGGTAAACTACTTTCTAGCTGGAGCTGGATATTAATTAGAGGTTTTTGTTTCTAGATTGTTACAGCCATCAAACACCACACTACCAATCATCGGACGATCCTCACCCAAGAAATGTTAAATAAAAATATAACCATCATTCTTTGGGAAAGTGATCGATGATGAAAACGATAAGGACAACCAAAATGGGAAAAACTAAATTTGAAAAAATGAAGAGAACATAAATAAAAAGACAAAAAATGAGAACTCGAGGAAGAAAGGAGGATAAATGCGTAAATTATATATATATATATAAATATATATATATATATATATATATATATATATATATATATATATATATATATATGCAAATTTTGTTGAAGACCATTGTGTATTTTGCCTTAATTAATTTCCTTTAGAAACTTTCTCTTCTTCTAACTATATTGTTTATTCCATCTTGTACATGGTAGATTACTTGTCCAGTATTCATCTCTTTTTTAAATGAATGTATTTGTTAAAAAACAAACTAAATTGTTAAGCTTTCGATCTTATTCAATCATCTTCGGAGCGTTTTGAAATATTCTTGCCTCCTTTACTGATGTAATGAGTGGAGTTAGGATCTGACAGAGCGAAAGAAAACGATTTTTAAGGGGTATATATTTCGCTTTGGTTAAACGTAACGTTAAAGGAAATGGGCTGCTACTCCTGAGAGTGGAATTTTTAAAATAGTTTTAATGTGCGATTTTAACTTGTCGCTTGACTGTTGATGGTCGGCTGTGCCCCCCCCCCCGATCGTAGGAGGGGTACAGAGGGTAGGAGTAACCGCGAGCCGTACCTTTTCTCCCCCCTAAAAAAAGGCTTATCTTCATTTATTAATATGGCTTCTAAGAAGTCAATCCTCGCTTTATTAACCTCTTTTCTTTTAATAATGGTGTTATCAACGAGCATATCTGTCGTTAGGTTAATATTATGGACACTCTCCATATGGTTCTTAGGCCCTCCGCTTTGTAGATGCATAGTTAACCGTCTCGAAAGTGTTGTAGTTGTCATGCCAATATATTTTGAGCTTTTATAAGCTTACGGTCTTTATCTGGGCAGATGAACTCGTAAAATATGTTGGTTGACTTGAGATTTGAGGAGTTTAGGCAGATGTTATTTTTCATCAGAAGATTGCTGGCTTTTGTTGTTTTATTATAGATGATGAGTTAGATTTTATCCGTTTGATTTTTAACCTTGATGTTACGGTTAATATTCTCCTTGATGTTTTTTTCATCTATTTTATAGGCCGTGGACATTTGGTTTCTGTAATACACTTTGATGTTGACCTCTCCATGATTACTTTCAGTTTTATCTGCATGTTTGTAATGGCTATTTAAAAATGATTGGAGTTGTTTGTCAATAATGCTGTATGAGAAACCGTTATTAACGAGTATTTGTTTTATTCGTGCAATCTCTTGGTGGAAAAGTTCCCATGTAGAGCACCATTTATAAGCTCGGCGGATGTATGAGCCGATTACGCTTATTTTGTACTTTTCAAGGCATTCACTCTCCGCATTGAGGCATCTTCCCATGTCCGTACTTTTCCTATGTACTTCAGTGATGTAGCTGCCATTGATTTTTTGAACCTCAACGTCCAAAAAAGGGAGTTTATTGCCCGTGCTCAATTCCTAAGTGAATTTTAGCACGGAGTTCTCCTCAAAATGTTGCTTGATGTTACGAGATGTTCTTCGTTTTGGATGTTGATGTAGATGTCATCTACGTATCGGCAATATGTGTGTGGCTTATTTTCCATGATGTCCAATAATCTCTCCTCGAGTTGACTCATGTAATAGTTGGCGAAGATTGGCCCTAAGGGTGACCCCATAGCCACTCCATCCACTTGCGTGTATAGATTACCGTCCGGTGGCCTGACCGGCGCCTCTGATGTGCATGAACGTAACATGATCCTTAAAATATTTTGGTCAAGATTTGGAGAGACACTGTAAGAAGGTGGTACACGAAAAATGTATAATGATATCGATGGTCTGAGCGATAGGCACGTTCGTAAACAGGCTTTCTACGTCAAGGAGTGATATTAGTCCTGACGGTCTTGTAGCGTGGAGTATGTTGATGAATTCCTCCGTGGATTTTATGCTATATTTCGAAGGGATGTACGGTTTTATTAATGCATTTAAGGTTTTAGCTAAAGAATACGTAGGAGTCGTCACTTGAGAGATTATAGGCCTCAATGGGTTGTGCGGCTTATGAATTTTTACATTGCCCTACAGATATCCTGGTGTGTAATCACCGATGATCTTTTGGAAGTGAAGTCCCCCGATGAGTGCATTAGCTTTAGTTATTTGTCCATTTATTTTCTTTTTTAAGTCCTCTGTTGGATCTTTTTTCAAGCGTTTAAATTTTGTGGTGTCACTTAAAATGGTATTCAATTTGTTGTTATATTCTTTTGTATTTAGAATGACGTATATTTTGGCCGTCTCAGCTTTTCTTATGACTATTTCTTTCTTGTTTTTTAGAGAGCTGATGGCCTTACGTATTTCTGGTGTTATAAGTTTACTGCCCGTAAAGCATCTTCGTTTAGTAGCTTCTGCGCGTAGTTGGTCTTTTAGGTTGGAGTGAATTTCAATGATGGTTTGATCTTGTAGCTTTAACATCAATTGGAAAAGGAATTCTAGTTCGACTTTTTTTTAAATTGGATCGAATTTAGCTTGTAGATGGCAATTCAAACCGAGGTTAATGGCTTCTATTTCGAGGTCTTCAAGTTGTGATAACGTTTCCTCAACATCACGTTCAAGAAAGACTGCTACCCAACTACCACTAATATATATATATATATATATATATATATATATATATATATATATATATATATATATATATATATATATATATATATATATAGCTATAAAACTACAGCAAAAGTATAAAAGAACAAAAAAATAATAAAAATATAAATACAACTGCTCAAATGAGCAAACGAAAACAAAGGCTTGAAGGCGAAGAATACAAATTATAACTGCAAAAAAGGCAAAGTAATTTTTTAAAAAACGAAAGCGTTTGCCAGGCAACCTGGCACAATTCATCATCCTCCTCATGGTATCATCTCCATATATATCACTCTCTACCCATAACCATTCCATCAACACACACACACACACACCACACACAATATTTCCTAACTATCCTCTACTCTTTTCTCACATTCACCAATTTTACTATCCCAATCCCAATCCAATATTCATCAGTAGAAGATGACCATTAAGTAAAGAAGTACCTCAGGCAAATAATAAATTACAATGATTTTCTACAATCACTTCCCGCTGAAGAAATAGTCACTTATGAAAAGTGAAAGACTTAAAAAATGCCATTTATTCCCACCTTTCGCTTTCTAAAAAGATGAACATTAAAGAGGCTAAAAAACTGCATCGTAAACTTAATCAAGCAGCCATCGCTGTCGAGTTTAACAAATCTTGCATACAACGCGGCCTCTTACCACGTTATATATATATATATATATATATATATATATATATATATATATATATATATATATATATATATATATATATATGCGTAGCGCATAAGGCCGGAAGATTTGTTTGAGCAGAGCCATGAAATTTTAAACATTGTATTTCCTTTATGGGAAAGAACAAAAAGATCTTTGATTCTTCGTCTACAGAATAAACGGAACTATCATGAATCATCAGTTGGCCTCCGTCTGCGCTTCTTTGAGACTCCACAGCTTTGAAGCGGAAAAAACACCAACCGGAGATGTCTGCGTGGGGCCAACCCTTCCCCGTGCCATGGACCCACGTTACCCAATCCGACCCAAAAGGGTGCATACGGCGTAAAATGGGTGTGTGTAAAAGAAGTAGGAGATGAGGCGTTGTGTCATGGTAGTGAATTTGTATAAATCGTGCTTGTTCGTCGATAATATTTCCTTTCTTTTTCATTCTCCGCTGCTTCTCTATTTACCTTTGTAGCTGTCTCTCTATCGCTACCTATCTTTCCACTAGTTTTTAATTCATTCACTCTTACGTTATTTACTCCTTACCCTGCATTTTGGTCGATTCACTGTTTTCAAAAGTCAGCTTACCCCGCCCTCCTTTTATTATTCTATATATTTATCTTCATCATTTCTTCCTCGTTCTTCTACATTCTACCCCCTCCTCCTCTTCCTGAACCCGCCTTTTTCCTTCCCTAATAACTACAAAAAAAAATAACGCAACAAGTTCCCTCGGTGTTTTTAACAGCGGAAGTGAGAACGATCTGACTTAACATGCCTCTTTCACACATTTGTGATGAATACGAGTGATTTTTTTACGCATTTTTACTTCCACGCCTCTAAGGCCCCATCTTGACTCACGGCTGGGTCTACCTTACCCTCTCTTGGCATGTTCAGTGATTACCATATTGCTACCAACCATTATACTCGTACCTTGGTTATTTCGTGGTTGTTTTCCAACATTGAGCATAACTAATGATGTAAACAAGAGAAAAAGTCCTATACCCAACAATTTTTCTTATCAACTTACATTAATGGGTAATATTTAAACTTCCATGGACGTCAGCTGTCTCAAATTATTAAGGTTCATCTACAAATGATTTGATAAGTTTCATTAGCTGATTGAAGGAGAGCAATTACTGTCATAGACAGTTTCTCATCCTCATCTTGAGAGGACATTTATGAACTGTAAGTACAGTGCTAATTCTAGGATCAAATGTATTCATTTATCTACTTTTTATTTGCTCCGTTTGTCTATGATAAATAACAAAGATCTGCGCTTGAAAGGTTTTTGGACGAGTTCGGTTTTTTTTTCTTCGCTATTTTTTTAATAATTTGGGGAGGCTGAATTAAAAAATAGTAGTTTTTATTAATAAGATCTAATTTTTAATTAATATAAATTTGAAAAGTGAGATGAATATGGAACGAAATTAAGAAATTAGCACATTTATTTTATCAAAGTAGCCTTGTGGGTTAGAAAGAATACCCATATCATCATTCGGTA
The DNA here is from genome assembly GCA_963969495.1 of Ceratothoa steindachneri. Classification (NCBI taxonomy): domain Eukaryota; kingdom Metazoa; phylum Arthropoda; class Malacostraca; order Isopoda; family Cymothoidae; genus Ceratothoa; species Ceratothoa steindachneri. The sequence goes on from OZ018320.1 coordinate 59,596,105, forward strand.
TGTGTCGTAAATGAAAACTTGTATTTTTTCATTGAGTCCTCTGGCCAAATTCCTTATTAGTGAAGTTTTAAGTGTAGTGGTGGAAGAGAAATCTTCTTTACTTTACTAAAAAGATAGGATAAAATATTCTATGAATCTGATTTCAGTTCGGTTCTTGCTAGCCAGTCGCGTTGGATGTAGTGCTGCTGCTCAGCACTACATAAAAAGTCACATGGAAACAACGCGTTTATTGTCGCCACCTTGTAACCCCGAACAATGGCTCTGGACTGTACAAAACTTAGCTTGATTATAATTCATTTTAACCGAAAAATTTGAGTAAACTTATTAATTTCAGCTAAGTTTATGAATGTAATAAGCACAATTTAATAGAGGATAGGCAGATGCTAGTTAAATTTGAGGATTCGAAAAAATATATGTAACTGGTCGGAATAATTTTTTTAAAAACACATAACTAAATGCACTTAAATAACCTAATACTCCTAACCTTCTATATCGTAGTTAAATTTGCTTTACTATTTTATAATATATATCTTTTGAATCGATGCAATGAAACATCTTATCACGGGGTTTATGACGTCATAGCAGCGGCAAATAATAGATATATGTATCAGAAAATACGGCCAAAAGACGTTTTAGATAAGCATTTAGAATAGATTGAATACAATAAATAAAAAATGTTTGGAGGTGTTAATCTGTAGACTTACCCTTTTCTTTCAGAATCAATACCCGGTTTATACCGGGTGACCCACATAAATGTTAATCAAAATTTTAATTAGTATTACTTAATAAGTATTGGAAACATTTTGGTCCTGTACAATTTTTTTATCTAACATCTATTTATAATTAGATTGTCAAAATTCCATTTAATTTCATTTTACGATATTGATGCACAAATGGTTTGGTGGAAGCAAAAATAAAATGTTTTCGCAAAGTAGTGAAATAATGAAATTCCGAAGTTGAAAATTACCAAATTTATCTTTCCATTAATAACGAAACACCTCTACATATGGATTATACAATTCTTTTTTAATTTTCTACGCACCCTTGCGCCTTTGACCGCATTGATTATACAACTCTTTTCCCTAACCGGTGATTTTCCTTAAGTAAATTGACTTCACGTGTGATACTATCTTTTAACTGGCTTCTGTTTTAGCGCGACAATGCGATTGCTAGAAGGTTCTCTCAGTCGTTTTCTTAAAGCAAGCAGTTTATGAGCTGGCGCTTCGTCCTGAATCCACCAAAGTCTATTAAATTGATTACCGTCAATAAACAGGAGTACTAGGATGATATTTTCTTTGATCATGTTCAGGTAGACAGCACCAGTGAAATTATTGTCGTAAAACAATGGGCCGACGAGATGGCCAGTTCCGTATATTTCGGTATGCAGAGAACTTTCTGCCGACAAATACGCCTCTCAAAATTGAATTTAGGGGATAGTTCAGCGGCTCATACTGTCGAATCTTATGGCAATTTACCTTTCCATTCATAAAAAAAGGCTTCATCGTCACCAATCCCAATAGTGGCCAAGAAAAGAATAGGTTTATAGAGAAGCCCTTCTACAAATTGTCTACGACGAGGAAAATCAGTTTCAAGAAGTGGGTGTCTTGCATTCATCTTATAAGGATGCCATTTTAAGTCGTGTTTATCAATGAGGTAAAATGTTGACCTTGTCAATTGCAAGCCACTACTCTTTCAGATTGATACGTTGGACTTTGAAGAAGTGTCGTGTGAACATTTTAATATCTTCCGTTGTTCTTATAATTTTCCCTCGACCTGAATTAATGACTTTTACTTAGATTTAAGCATGTTCCTTTTTCTTAGTACTTCCGGAAATTGTTTCCAATAGTAGGCTTGCTTGGTAGATGCCTATCAGGAAAACGTTGCTCATATAGATCTTGTACTTGTTTAATAAAGATTGTAATAACAAATAACTGCATGGTAGAAGGGGCCTTCCTTCCTATGTAGTCTTTTCTGTGATGCATAGAAGAAATTTGATGTCACATTCGAGTTGGGATTGGGATGTTTAAAGAAGAGGAACCTCTATGTTTCTTCTTTTTGACTTGTAGACTTAGGATAGGTGGAACCCCGCTCTCCACTAGGAGAGTCTTGGATATGCTCCTGATAAATACAAAGCTCCTGAGCTGCACTAGGTCAGTTACAGTTTTATAAGGGGGAAAAAGTACATGGAATTTAGATACTATGAATTCCCAATATTTTGAAGGTTGAGGGAAAAGTACCCAGAGGATCATAAAATTCCAGGTGATTATTTACAAATACTCTGCTTGCGAATTCGAGCCAAGAGGGGCCTTGACAATCTAAGCCGTATTAATTACCTCGCCTAGCCAGCGAGCTTTCAGCACTCGCAGCAAGTTGGTACCTCGCAGTTTATTTTGCCACTGAGATAGGTAATGGTAAGAGGATGGGAATACGCAGAGCCACTACAACCTCTTTGGATAGTAAGCGCAAAAGTTGGAAGTGAATAGACAAGAGTTGGAAAGGGGTAGATAAGGTGATCACTTATCATTAGCATATCCTGGGACAAAGTTATCACGGGAGGACGTGCAATACATGGATTGCGAACTAGACAGAAAAAACCCTTACGAGTCCTTAATCCAATATGTTTTCCTTTTTTTAAAGGTAGGGGGAATAGTCTTAGACAAAAGTTGGCGCCATAAATGGTACGGGGTAGCGCATCAGCTTCCTCATGTCACGTCAAAGGGTTCAACTAAATTCAGTGATCGAGGCTTTATATATTTACAGTCAAGCTGCAAAGGCGTGCAAATATCAATTGTAACTGGCTACACAGGTTTTAAAGGCAGGAATAAATAAGAATCGTGATTTGAATTATGTCAAGTCTTCGATGAAAAGAGGTGTAACTCCCACCTATAACTGCGTTCTGGCTAATGCAGATGCCATCATTCGTATATTTAAAACTTTGATTCGTTTTTTTCGCCTTTTTTTGTCTTAATCCATTCTCCCTTCGGTTGTCTCACTGGATGTTGTGGGGATCGGACGTTTCAATGCCCTAGGTCAGGTATGGGCAAGCTTTTTAAATTACGGGCCTCACGCGAGTATTGGGAAAGAGCGGGAGTCGCAGCTTAGACTCCATATTGAATTGAGGACCAACACGTCTAATGAGATAAACGAAACGAAGCCGCAAATGACTCAAATGACTAGATTGATTAGTGAAGCAAATGAAATAAAAATCAAATTATTCCCTTTTTAATTATTCGTTTACGTAAAGGTCGCGTCTACCTTCCAGAAAGTCTGCGAATTGAGGACTTACATTTGATTATTTCGCACGCGCGGCGACCTTCGATTCCTCACTGGTGAATCCCATCTACACACAATACCCCAAACATGTCGATGTAATAGACCGGATCAACACAAGGAAATTCTTTCTCTTTCTTTCTTGCTCTCTTCGACGCTGCACCTGAATAAATAGAGCAACACCATTGGTTTGATTATGTGCACTGGTGGGGGGATGAGAATACCGAAAACTTGATACGGACATCCCCTTTTTTCCCCTTCGTGCACAAGAAGAGTGTCCACTTAACTACTATTTGGCCCCAACCTTGAACTTAAGGGAGCTTTGCAGTTCACATTTATGTATTTTGCTGAATCTCGTACCATTTACAATTTATCGCGTGCGTCCGAGTTCTGCATAAACTCGGACTTGCTATTATCAGTAATTTTTATCTTCGTTTGCTGTTTGTTTAACCATATAATTTGTAATTGTCCTTTTTCACCTTCACCTTTTTTGTTTCTATATAGAAAGATGTATATTCACCTCTTTCGGGTTGTAGTTTATTTGCATTCTTACGATAGTTCAATCATAGCAAGGACGTTTTTAGTTGGGACAGGTGTTCATTTACCTGTAAAAGGGATTCAATTTCCAATTCGGCACTATTGCCTCCCTGTAATACAGCTGTGCATCTTCCTGTAAAGGTGATCAAGTTTTCACTTTCGCGTCCCTATAATAAAATTGTAAATCTTACACGTACAAACAGGGTCAATTTGGTACTTTCGGTTCCCTGCAATACAGGTGAGAAACTTTAATACAGAAAGGAGTCAAGTTGCACTTTCGCTTACCTGTAATACAGGTGTGTATCTTTCCTGTACAATGGATTCATGTTGCCCCTGTAGCGTCCCTATAATTATTTGCTTGACCATCAAAGAAGGCTTTAATAATCATTATCTAGGTATGATTTGATTTTTCTAAACAGGCGAAAAACAACTAAGGAACCTACCCAAGATCGAATTTGGATTCTACAGAATATGTTAAAGATGGGGGAAGTGAGTATGTGGGGAAGATACATAGCCACAGTTGACTAAACTTGATCGTTTACTAATCAGGGCAAGGTATTCTAGTGGGAGAGTAAAGGCCTGGGTATGAGGGGTAAGAGAAGTGGAAGGGTGAAAAAAGGTGTGGAAAAGAAAAAGGATTGGAATCGAGGGATCGAGAATGGTAAGTACAGTTGCAACAGCAAACCTCATTGATTCCTAAGGCATGCGGGGAGATGCGGACATTTTGAGACCATCTCCCAGGAAACAATCAGCACCGGAAGGCTCAGAGACGCGGACGTGTGAACAGATCTACGATATAGTACGAACCTGGCGCACCAGGGCCTTGAGGAGAAATAGATTGATTGGTGGGGAGTGATGGTGAAAAGAAATAGATTGATGACGATTGATAGCGAAAGTGAAAAGAAATAGATTGATGACGAGTGATAGTGGAAGTGAAAAGAAATAGTTTGATGACGAGTGATAGTGAAAGTGAAAAGAAATAGATTGATGACGAGTGATAGTGGAATTGAAAAGAAATAGATAAATGACGAGTGATAGTGAAAGTGAAAAGAAATAGATTTTCGATGGTGAGTGATGGTAAAAATAGATTAATTTACATATAAAGCGATAGTGATAGTAAAAAGAAATAAATTGATGTGTACTGTTATATTTATAGGAAAAGAAATAGTTTAATTGCTAGTGAGCAAAAGTGATAGTGAAAATAAATTGAATGATATTGAGCGATAGTGATTGTGAACAAAAATTGATTGATTAATATTTAGCTATAGTCACGTCCGAAAATTGTATGATTAATAGTGAAGGTGAAAATAATTAATTTGAGTGATAGTGAAATTAAATACTTTGATAGTGAATGATATTGATGGCGAAAATATTTAGATTGAGTCAGAGTGAAATTAAGGGGATTATTTATTAGTGAATAAAAGTGATGGGAAAAAGGAATAGATTGATAGTGAAAGGAAATAATTGATTGATAAAGAGTAATAGTGATTGTGAAAGAAATATATTGATTAATTGATCATGAAATTAAATAGATTGTTTGATAGTGAGTGGTAGCGATGGCGAAAAGAAATAGATTGATCAATAATGAGAAGAAATACATATTTGCCTGCCCTGGTCACGTGCATAATATGGCACGAATGAAAGACGGATAAGACAAGCAGGGACAGACAGTACTATTGTCTAATAAATAAAGGGAATAATTCTGATGACAAAGTACATCAAAATTAGCACCAGCACTAAACTGAGGATCCACACCAGGTTAGCCCAGGAAGATATGAATGGAAGAGTGGCAACGGAACCAAGCCAATCGATTTTCTAAACTAGTTCCGTTAATAGATGAAGGAATCAGTAAAATATCATTACCAGCAGTAAAAGAGAAAGTGGTGCATTTTTATCAACCAGCACTCTAGCGATATTTTTTTAAGTACTAAACGCAGCTAGTCTAGTTAAAGTAAAGAAATCCAGGATGGTAATTCTTTTTAGAAAAAAAGCAATGGGTTTACCACCGCTGATGTCGACCCGAATCAAAACTCCATCCATCGACTAAACACAGCCGATTGGCTTAACTTCTGTTCCTCTTCGCTAATCCGTTTGGTGATGAAGGGGATGGTGTTAATCCTCCTTTATAGAGACACCTAGACGTGCGAGCCCTTCGTAGGAAACTAAGGTTTAAACTACCTTAGATTGGATTAACATTCTTTTTTTTTCACTTGTGTTTATTTTTTTCGTACAAGAATTAATTGAAGTTACCGGGTACACATGTGCGTGACTTGCAAAGAATTGCGTCATCTCATGGATCATTTATTAAGTCTTGACTAAGTAAAAAAAGTTTTGTGTTTGTTTGTGTGCGTTTTAATGTTGCCCTTTTTAGAGTGTTACTCTTTGACGCCATTTTAAGACACAAGAGTTTTAACGTAATTTCTCGGCCGAAATCTTAAGGGTGTTTTGCTACGAAAGAATAATAATTATCGTCGAATGTTTTAGCATAAGGTGAGGTTGGCGCATATCAATGCCACTGTCGGCATGATTGGACGGGTCCGCCACACGAATTGCATTTGCAGTCAAAAAGGTTTAGGTTACCAAGAAGACGATATAAGTATTCTTCCTGTCCCACATAGAGCCGGAATGGGTATTCTTCCTGCCCAGGTAGTTCGATGGACATTCGCCATCACACACAGCGTCAGTCACAACACCGTTCTCTTTCATCTCCGTCTTTCACACGCACAACACATTACTCTTTCACCTTAAGGAGCTCCCGAAGGTGGTATGTAAATCCATACCCACACACCTAGGAAGGGTGGTTCTCCTTTGTGCCAGGAAAGGTTACCATCCTTGCTGGTTGGTGGCAAGACAGTACTATCACCCCTCCGTACCTTTATTCTCAATGAAGAATGGTCCCTGTTGCCCACTGAATTTTCAGTTAGTGTCATACTGATCTTTATCTGGATCTCATTGACCAGTCGGGGTCTTTCGTCAAAAGAACGTGACGAGCGGCATCATTAATTAATAAAGTAATAACGGTCCTTCACCATTATCTTTATTGTTTCTTCATCACTTATCCTCTTTATAATCTTTGTTTACGCCCTGTTTTCTGAGTAAAATATTCTTCCTCGCTGCAAGTAATATCCTCTTTCGCTCTCTCTAGCTCTCTACCAACATACAATTTCACTCTAACTTTTCCAATTTCTATATGAACCTATTTTCACTACCATTCTGTCATTTACGCTATCGTTAGTTATTTTAAATGAATTAATAAAGAAAAACGAGACTTTGACTACCAGTATTTATTTACGCAGTGATGAAAGCTGCGCTTCAAGTTGATGCATTGCACCTCTTTGTGGACATCGCCTGAAATAAACACTATTTTCGTTCAAATTTATAAAACAATTGAACAAATAAACCTCTTGAACAAATACAACAGCGAGAGATTCACACTTGAGGAGGAGAAAACCTGTTTATTTGAGCTCTTAATGGCTCTAATGGGTATTTATGAAGGCGATGCGTCTAGCGAAATGCATGGGCACTCGCAGGGCGGAATTCCCTGAGGTTCGTAATATCGAGCTAGTAATGACCCGCTTTTGCCTCCAGGAGACCTTCGAATATCTTTTGTCAGTCTACAGCTTAGGGAGTCAATATTGTTATCAAAAAATAGCAAAAACCAATGAGGGCAGCCCGAGGTTTAAAGGAGGGGGAGGTGAGTGAAATATGTGGAATGGGCGTAACTCGAGGAGGCTATTTGAGATACATGATACGAAAAGGCACGCAACTCATCTTACCTGGATTCTTGCTTATTACCTCCGTTATTTGCGCATATAAATATGTACGTGAGTGCCTCGTTGATGGTCTACTTAATTGTCCGACCCGCTTAGGCCTCCGAGTTGCTAAGCCAGTTTAGGTCACTTTATCTACCACTTTGATCCTCATGAACGTAACCTTCCGACCCAAGCCTGTAACTTAGACGTTAACCATTTCAATCCCTTATACCTCTCATCTTTATCCAAATTCCTTTTCATTCCTTTTATTCACTTACTTCTTTTTCTCTTACGTGGGCGTATAATTTGTCAATATCTTAATTTCTTTGTACCATACCGTCTTTATCTCTGCTCCTGGCTACATAACCCACGCCGGGTTCAATGTCGAAAGGACGAGAGATCACAGGCAGGTAAAGAAAGAGGAATAACACAGAAACGATAACATCAGTGAATAGAGTGTGTCAAGATAAAGTATAGTCAAATTTATATCAAACATTTCGCCAAGGAGTACAAAAAGCAATGATTCTCAACCTTCTTTGGCCCATTTCCCCCTCTCACCATGCTAGACCGTCATTCCCCCCATTCCAAGGTTGACTCGCAGGGAGCACTCCGAATAATAGTGAGATAAATATGAAGGGAATAATTTACAAGTAAAAATTTATATATTTTTGAATTTAATCTGTGATACTCAAATATGATGTCCTGTAGATTATGTGAAATCTGTCGAATTTTATTTGGGTAAATATCAATATTGTACCAGTGGTAATTATCTCAATCTGTAAGCCTAAATTACTCCTGAAGGCAATGCCCTACAGGGAGGAAAACCCCTGTCCTAGGAATACACTATTCCTAAAGTAGCAACTTAGGCCCTCAGCCACATTTCAGGATATATGCCCACAAGCACAATCATCAGAGTCAACTCCCTTGCAACATGATCACGTGATCTACACATTTATACCCTTACCCAGTATATAAACACATTTTCACTCTACCTAACTTTACCACTGCGAACCCGTTTTTTCAATCACTTGGTAGCAGAGATGCCCTTGTTCGTTTCTACTTATTTCCTGACCCTCAAAAATTTAAAGGCAGAAAAACTATATTTTTGTTTGCATTTCCTTTCTTCTTCCATCCACCGTGCGCGTTCCATTCTTCCTTATTTCCCTTTATATCTCCTTGTTTATTTGTTTATCACATGTCTGTCCGTCCGTTTAGCTTTTATTAGTCAATTCCTCTGTCTTTCTGCCCTTCCGCTTTGCCTTCATTGATCATATTCTCTTCCTCTGCCCGTACGTCTTCCTTTCATTTAGTAATTCCTCTCTCATTTTTTGATATTTTTTAATTAATTAGCTAATTCCTTTCCAGCTTTTCCCGCTTTCCATTCAAGTGTCAATTCCTCTCACTCTGTCCTTCCGCGTTGCCTTCATGGGACAAATCCGATCCCACTGTCCGTCTGTTTTCCTTCCATTAAGTAATTCCTCTCCTTCTTTCCGAAATGTTTGGTTTAATTAGCTAATTTATTTTACAGCAATTTCCGTCTTCCTTTCATCAGTCAATTCCTCTCACTTTGTTCTTCGCCTTGCCTTCGTTGATCAAATTCTTCCCCTCTGTCCCTCCGTTTTCCTTTCATTAGGTAATTCCTCTCCTTCTGTCTAACATTTTGGGTTTAATTAGCTAATTCCTTTCCATCTCTTTTCTTTTCCCCTTCATTAGTCAATTCCTCGTCCTCTATCTTTCCGCATGGCCGTCATTATTCAATTGCTCTCCCTCTGACCGTTTTGCATTCAGCATTTAATTCCTATCCCTCTGTCTTTCCTTTTGTTTTCTCTAATCAATTCCTCTCCCTCTGTCTGTCCTTTTTTTTCTCTAGTCAATTCCTTTTCCGTCATTTGTCTTTTTGCCTCAAGTAGTTAATACTTATTCTTTTCTTCACTCTTTTCAATCATTAGTTAATTCCTATATTTATCTGTGGGTTTGTTATTATGATTAATTCCTTCTTCTCTCTCTCTCTCTCTCTCTCTCTCAATCGCGTTTCATCCCTTTGAAATGCCCCCGTCGGTCTTCTGTTCAACCAAAGTGGTTTAATCGAGAAATCGGCCAACTGCTTAGGGAGAAGAGAAATGTGTAACGGCAATCGAAGATCTCGGGTGACTTTGACGAATACCGGAGGCTATCCAGTAAAGTGAATTCCAGCATAAGGGCGGCTAAGCGGTCAGAGGAATTCCGAGTAGCGAGATTTTGTAAAGAGAATCCCAAGGATTTCTTTGGATATGTAAACAGCCGTAAATCAATCTGTCGAACGATTGGCCCTTTGAGGAATGAGGAGGGCACATTAAAGCACTTAGATGCAGAAAATGCTAACCTCCTCAACGACTACTTCGCTTCAGTGTTTACTGAAGAGTGTGGTCCCATCCTCCAGCCAACGGATTCCTACTCGGGGGGTGAAGGCTGGAGGATATGGAATTCACCAAAGAAGAAATAGAAAAGAAGATCACTGACCTAATGACGAATAAGTCACCTGGCCCGGATGGGTTTCTACCTAAAGTCTTGAAAGAAGTGTGCCTTAAAGTGTCATGACACCTGAGCGCAATCTTTAACATGTCAATCCGGACCGAATGCGTTCATAGAGACTGGCGTGAAGCGGAAGTGACTCCTATCTTCAAGAAAGGAGGCCGTAGCCAACCGTCGAACTACCGACCTATAAGTCTGACTTCGATAGTCGGTAAACTCATGGAAAGCATTATGGTGGACAAAATGACGTCGCATTTAGAGTCAAAGCTGCTACTGAGGAGTTCCCAGCACGGCTTCCGAAGGCAACGGTCATGCCTGACGAACCTTGTGGAATGACTCCACTTCGTCTTTAGTGAGCACGATCGGGACAAGGTGGTAGATGTGGTGTACTTAGACTTTCAGAACGCCTTTGATAAGGTACCACACCACCGTCTTCTCCGAAAAGTGCGAGCGCTGGGCATAGAAGGAAAAGTAGCCGGCTGGATAGAGAACTGGCTAAGTGGCAGACGGCAACGGGTGGTGCTGAATGGTTAGGCTTCTGAGTGGGTACCTGTTACTAGCGAGGTACCCCAAGGTTCTGACCTGGGACCACTACTACTCATCATCTACGTAAAAGACATGGACGGTGACATGGTTGCCAAGATTTCTAAATTTGCCGACGATACCAAGCTCGGTATGAACGTTGCAAAGGATAGAAATACTGCCCGCCTGCAGAAAGATCTTGGGAAGTTTGGGGAATGGTCGGACACGTGGCAAATGCATTTTAACGTGAACAAATGCAAAGTAATACATATCGGCCACAAAATTCCCAATCTCAGGATATCCTTAAGGGCACTGCTATTGAATCCACCGACACTGAGAAGGACTTGGGTGTAACAATCACTAGTGACCTCAAGTTCTCGAAACAGTGCATTAAGGTGGAGAAAAAGGCTAGGCTACATAAAGCGCCAGTTTGTATATCGGAACAAGGAGATTGTACTATGTTTGTACAACTCACTTGTCCGACCGCACCTGAAGTATGAGGTAGAATTTTGGAGTCCTTCATTTCAAAAGTACATCGGGAGATTGGAACGCGTGCAAGCCAGGGCAACCAAACTGATTCCCTCTATCAATCATAAAAGTTATGAAAATATATTAAGGGAATTAGATCTGTTCTTGTTGGAAACCCGTAGACTGCGTGGTCAGCTCATCGAAGTTTTCAAAATACTTCGAGGGTTCGACAATGTTGACTACAGGGATATTTTCACACTTGCTGAGAGCAGAACAAGAAATCACGGCTTTAAACTTGAACTGAAACGTTACAACCGCGATCTGTGTGGAAATATTTTCACGTACAGTATCTGCGGTAGTTGAAACGCACTTCCAGTGAAAGTTGTGAACCGTGAATCGGCTGATAAGTTCAAGTCAAGACTAGATAGGGTCTCGAAAAGGGGCCGCTTAAGGACGTAGAGCATTTGAGCAGAGATGTGCCCGCTCGACTGCTAGTCCAAAGGTACCCTCATTGAATGGACCGTAAGGTCTTCTAGGGTACTTTCTTTCTTTCCTTGTTACTTTCTCTCTCTTTCTTTCTCTCTTTCTCTCTCTAACTCTCTCTCTCTCTGTTAGTTTTGTTTTGATTAGTCAATTTCTTTCTCTATTCAATTAGTTACCGCTCCTTTGTTAATTTTACCTTCATTATTCAATACTTATGAGCCTAGATTTGGTAGTTAGGCCTTCAATAGTGAATTGTCTGTTTCTTTGGCTTTCATTATTTACCTTGTCTTCTTCTGTCTGTCCCTTTTTCCTTAATTATTGAATTCTCCATTGTGCCTCTGTTTGTTTTGCCTAATTAGTCAAATTCTTTCGCTCGGTTTAGCCCTTTTGCCAGCATTACTTGATTCCTATCCCTCTGTCTGTCAGTTTTGACTTCATTGGTCAATATCGCTCCGTGTCTGTGTTAACTGTGCAGCCATTAGTCAATGCCTCTCTTTTTTTGTTTGTTAGTTTTGCCTTCATTAATCAAGTCCTCCCCATGTCTTTGTATTTTAGTTTTGCTTCCATTATTCAAGTCCTCTCTCTGTCTACAGCCATGGCCAAATGTTCTGGCATAGGCATCCATTTCGATACCACATACGAGTAATTCTATAAATATTTATAATGTATATATAAATATATATATATATATATATATATATATATATATATATATATATATATATATATATATATATATATATATATATATATATATATATATATATATATATATATATATATATAGTATATCTCTCATGCGTATGCTATTGGTCTTCTTATGGTGCCTGTATAGTTGCATAAATTACGAAAAATTGAAGCTATCTTCAAATTCTAATTCTAACTTGTGTACCCCGGCACAAAATAAATTGGCCGGCCAACCCTATTTAATCACCTAATTGTTACCATAAAGATAAGAATGAGTGAGTGGACGGCATACAAACATTCTCACAGTCACCTGAAAACTGATGTCATAGAATGGAAATTTCGACATTATATTTTTGCCAATACTGGTCACTCATGTTAATTTATCTTAGGCTACAAACTTCTTAGTCAACCCTAGTACAAACCATGTTAAGATTAACGTTGTGGCAGAATAAAATACTCAAGGTCAAAGCAGTGTCTGGGGAGAACACTCGCAACGGCGAAATTTCACATTATTTAACTGACTTCAAAATGATTTGTTGTGGGGTCAGAAATATGTCTTAGAGGTGGTGAAAAAGAAGACATATTATAGTGTTGTCCATCAAAATCTGGGTATAACTGGCTCAAAACCCGTTATGAAGGTGAGCGATTCTTTTTCGCCAAATAGTGGCAACCGAAAAAAAGGAAGAAGATAGCTAGAAGATGGACAAAGGATGGGTAAACCCAGAACAAGGGAATAATTGCATGAGCATTTATTCATATTTCTCTATGAGGTTATTTAACTGTCATTAGTTTACTATTGATGGAATCCACATATAACGTAAATGCAAAATTTTACCTCCAATTACTTAGCAGTTACAATAGAAATGTCATAAAGACAACGTCAGTTCTTATTACCATAAAGGTTGGGGGGTTTTTTTCATCCAAATCAAACCATACTGATCAGCGTATGGTCTAGGAATCAGGGATGGCCGAGTTCTCTAACTCCAAAGCCTACCTAAAACACATTCTGAATATTTAGGCGTCACATTTTTTAAAATTTCACTTTCAACAATTTAAACCTTTTGTATTATTCGTATATGGTTTGGTTTTCGTTATCTTCATTCATGCAGTTATTGCTTCAGAATCTGGCTGAGACAATGTCAAGAATTTCAGTTAAGAGTGCGTTGTTGAGAGCGCCGAGATGTTTTGTTTTGACGTATATCGTTAATGAGAAGAGAGATTCACACCAGTAAGTTGTCCCCCCAAATTGAGATGAATCTAAAGCTCACTTTTCTAAGTTAAGGATATTTTGCCTCTTCGAGTTCTTTCTAAGAGTCAGTTATGCATCATCCTTAAACCTGAACCTTCTTGAAATTATAGTAGTTGTATTTCTGATGATGCGATTTTCTTTGCAAAACTACTGAGAGGCATGAAACTTTAACTTCATCAAAAATCAAATGATATACAAGAATTTCAAATCATGTTCCTAGTTTCCTTAGATCATTAAACCTTCCCTGAGATTCATCATTAAGGCCTTCTAGTTTACAATTGATATTATCAATTTCACAATTATGAATTTCTCCTTATGGCAAAGCGTTTCACTTTAAGAGAGAAATCATCAGCCAGCCACAAATAGCTTCGCGGTCCACATTTTGGCCATCGTTGGGCTAGATTTTGAACTTATGCTTCATTCTTTTTACTCATCCATACTCGATCTACATAAATTAGAATCGTTTTCACAGCTTAGTTTATTATCAGGCAAACATTTAAGAGAGGTCATGAGACCGAAACTAATCAAAAATATTGTTTGGGTAGTGTTTTTTTTAATTTAAGGTCATGGTATAGCGGCAATTAACGAGGAAACCACGGACTCTTCGCTGTAAAATGGGTCCCATTCAATATAGATGATGCTAAAAATTGGTTTAATTAGTTAAAGGTTTATCCGTATAGAAATAGGAATCGACGGCCCAGCTCTACATAATTTACCCTGTATCAAATGATTGATGTATTTTAGCAATCGACAGTAATGGTAAACATTGGATAATTAATTGAAGATTGTTTCATTATCTCCTCTTATCACAACGATAAAAACAATTCAAAACCAAAATAGATCATTTGCAAACATACTAATGGTTGCTGCTTGCTGGTATCTGATGCTTTGATACTGATCCCTGTGATCCATTGAAAAATATAAAGAAAATAAAGCATGAAAAGCTAAACAAGTAAAAGAATAAATAATATGATGTGATCTGTTACATGGTCATTAAATTAGGGATAAAATCTTTAAAGACAGAATTAATTTAATGACTCGTTCGAAAAGGTAATCTAATGGTCAAGTACAGAGAGACGGACTTTGTACCCACTTGGTGGGAACTAGAATTTTTGACAAATAGTTCTTGTGGACAGAAATAGAAAAATTTTATATAAATTAACATTACATCATGGCATTTTCTTTGAAATGGATGAAATTGCAATTAGCCCTCTCTATTAATCACGGACACCCTTCAATCTAACCTCCGACCGTAAATGCGGATAGTTTACTATCAAATCTCCAGTATTGGAAAATATTAAGGGGAATCAAACTCATATTTATCGAAGTTGAGGTTGTGTTCTTCTTCACCGCAGGCTCCCGTTTTCGGTCTATCACTCACACTAGTCGGCAGGTGATCCCTAAAATAGAACCTCGTACATATACTTGGTTCGTTAAAAAGGTTTTCCTAATCCTCCTCGGATCGAAATACGTTGGACGAGATCTACGACCACATAACTTGGCCCAAACTTGGGCATTTACGCGTTGGTAACAAACGGTGTGCGAACAGTTAGCACCTCAGCCATAATCGGTTGGTTTATCTCCCATTGATCGCATTATATACTGGTATACCGAGGGACCGGGAGAACCAGCAAATATATTAACACACATACGGCCACAATGAGTTGAATTTATAATATATATATATATATATATATATATATATATATATCTTTTACTAGCTTATATATACCCTTACTATATTATTTTCACTTGTATTTATCTTTGAGAATGAATTGAAAAAAGTTCGAAGGTACTTGGAAGCACCTTTTCATTTTTCCTTCGGGACATTGCTTTCATTGCGAACCTCACGTGCTACTTTGTGAGTTATTCATTTCATATATATATATATATATATATATATATATATATATATATATATATATATTCATCGTGGTCTAAGGTGACAGCGGCAACATCGTCGTAGCCAATGGTGTACAGCGAGATGGCTACTGACCTAATTTTACCTAATTTTTTTCTTATAAGAAAAAAGGAACAAAGGTCTCAATTTGAGAAGAACTGCAATGAAGCTTTATCGCACCATGAAGAACCTTAAGGAGACGCTTTACTTTTGTAGAAAATATATAGAATCGACCTTTGAAGACTGGGGCAAAGTGATATTCTCTGCTGAATCTCCCTTCCGCTTGATGGGAGCTTCTGTAAAATCCCTCGTTAGAAGGAGAAAGGAGAATACAGTTCCTGAGGCTTTTGTGAGCTCACGTGAAGCATTCTGACACTCTCAATGTCTTTGGCTGCTTTTCATCTGAGGGAAATGGAACATTAACAAATTTGCTCAAGAACACTGCCATGGACTCAAAATAGTACCAAATTTGTGGAAAATAACTGTATTTTTAAACGTGATGGTGGACCTTGTCACCAAGCAAAAGTAATAACAGAGTTCTTGCCCCGACAATTCGCCACTTTTAACCCAATAGAGAATTTAGGGAGGATAATTCACTAGTCAACAAAATTAAAAGATTTTTCTGGTTCTTGGAGGAGTTGATGTTCAACTATGGTTAATAAACGAGCTGAATGCATATATGACATTAGTTTCTCACTATGATGTATAGTTTTAGAGACCTGAACAAATTTATTTTATGCCATTTATAGTCATTCTTATCCTCATGCATTTTTTTACTCAGTATTTGACTTGTTTTTTTCTGATGCGTTGCTTCATCTATATTACATTTTTACTTGGTTAAACTTGATTAATAATTAAAATGTCTTTTCTTGTTGACGGTAGATTGTAGTGGCTAGTGCTTTCGCTCAATTAAGCCTTTTTTAGCAGTAAATCTCAATGTAACAGGGTAAATGTTTGAACGATCCAGAACACTTTTGCTACATATGTAGCTGGTTTTCACCCAAAACACTAAAAACATGTTCAATAAAAACGTTCTAATTAACTACAAGAACTACTTCAAATCTCCACTGGAAGATCAAGACAAGCACTGGGTCCCCTTATATAGCTTCGCAGCCATGTGTCAATAACTTGAATGAATGGGTGCAGCGCAAACGAGTTTTGCGAGAACCAAAGAACCACGGCAATAACTGTTACGTATACCTATAGAGAAGTCAAATCAAGTATACTAAACTGACATCCGCAATTCGACCAGTGACACACAGTGATGAGCTAGATGTTTCAAGTTAACCATTTACACAAGACCACAATGAAGCAAGTGATGAATCTGAGGCCGGAAGCCAAACTGGTAGTGAACACACTCATGATTCCAAAAGCAGGAAACCACAACTGCTCAATCAATAAGATCTAGATGACCTAATTAGGGACCTTAACCTGCCAAAATAAAAAGCTGAGCCTCTTGAATTGCGGCTGAAACAAGGGAATCTGCTGCAGCATGGTGTATAAATCACTACTGCCGGTCATAGACACAAAGGACTGTCGTCATTCTATAAAATGGATGAGCAACTTTATTACAGTGAAAATGCTCATGACCTGCTCATATAGATCAGAAGAATGGAGGCTTTTCATGGATCCTAGAAATAGTTATTCAAAATCCGTTCTTCTGCACAATGGCAACTAGTTTCAGTCGGCTCATATCGCACATGTTATGGAATGACTGAAAGATTCGACAGCATAAAACCTTCCCTTGCTACTATAAACTATGAATCCCACCATTGGGGGATATGCACAGACCCGAAAGTCATTAGATTACTCCTCGGTCGTTAAAGTGGTTATAAGAATCATATATGCCTCATCAGCTTATGTATGTAATAGCAGAGGCGATGAAAAGCACTACATGCATAGTAAATGACCTCCAAGACCTAAAGATACCCGAGGTAGATTCAACTGCATTCACAAGCAGTTAGACGATCTACTGAAGGTCTTCCTACCACCAATACATCTGAAACTATGCATTGTAAAGAATTTTATTAAAGCAGTGAATCTAGCCAATCCAGGTTTTCAATACCAAAGAGCGAAATTTAATGGTGTCGTAACTGAAGAAAAATGGAAAGCAGGTGTATTCAATAGTCCGGAAGTTCGTTCACTTATTGACGACAGTGAGTTCTTAAAAGATCTAAATCAGACATAGAATGATGTTCGGCTTGCATTCGTTGATGTCGTACGTAATTTCTTGGGCAATCACTGTGTAGAAAACTACGAAGACATCTTACATCGCCGGCCGCAGATTTACGAAGTCATTAGAGCCAGGATGTCTCTGAAGTAACACTTTTTCACTTGCACCTTGACTTTTTTCCACCAAACCTTTGGATTTTAGCAACAAACACGGATAAAGATTCCACTAAGAGATTGCAAAGATGGAGTCACGTTACCAAGGCAGCTTCAGCCACGAAATGATGTGGAGATTACTGCTGGACGCTGGGGTGTGAAATTGAGAACAATCACAGGCGTAAAAGCAAAGTGCAGAAATATTTTAGACTTAAATATCATCAAAGTAGCTTGAGATAAAGGTCAAATATAATAAATTAATTATTTGTGAGATGTTCATGTCCAAAATAAATCTTTTTATACACTTGAATGTTAATTTTTGCCACTTGTTCAGATTACAACTTTATAAACATAACATTAATAAGTAAATCTATAAAACTTCACGTAATGGAGAAAAACTGAATTCATTTCCAAATCAGCGCTATTGAATTAGTCAATATAATCTTAAATTATTTCAGAACCACAATCACTGTTAACCATTGTAAGCAAACTGGTGAGTGATAAACAGAAGTTATCCAACTGTGATCAGTTGGGGCTGCTTATTGAACAAAAAATGGAGCAATATTAGTCAAGATAGGATCACAAATTTGGTCTCCAGCATGTCAAAACGAATTGACGCAGACCTAAAGAACAAGAGACATCATTCTAAATATTTACTGCGCGCGTCATTTGACTGTATTTATTTTTTTTAAATGCACTTGGGCTCTAAATTTTTTGTATAATTAACATTCAAATTATGATACAAAAATAATAAAACAAAAGAAAACGTTTAATTAGTTCAATTAATTTCCTTATATAAAAAATATACTAGTCTCAATATTTTTGGCTATGGCGTTAAAGATAATTCCGTTCCATAAGCGACCAATTAAAGATAACTCCTCCCCTAAAGTAAAGTAAAATAAATCGATCTGTCATAAGGATAAAAATTAAAATAATCCTATTATTTACTTAAAGTTTTTATTTAATATTACTTGATTTAATTAGTTGAATTTATTATTTAATATTAAAATGTGAATGAACTTAGAATGATGTATGTTGGGTATACCCAAGGTCATTTCCAATGGATCGGTAAGTTTTCCATTGCTCACTGTGTACCTGCTTTTTCCCGGACGGAGAACTTTGTTGATTATTGGTTATTGCGTCGTTGCACTGCGTGAGTCAACAATCTCCATTTAATCCAAAGATGGAGACGTAGAAGAATAAATAATTCCAAATATCCATAGAGGACACTATCAAGGGCAGGTCCCCCATGATGCTTTATGATTTAGCACTAAAACAACCCTCAGCAATTTGCAGAATTTTACCTAAGGCGCCCCCCCCCCCCCTCCCTCCAAGTGTGATGGGGTTCCCGTTAAAATGGTTTGTACAAATTTCACGTTGAAAGGTTAAATAATGCCACAACCTCCGATACAAAAATCTTACCCATTCAATTATACCTTAAGACGTCGAATCTTACCAACTAATGATGATCATTCCCACATTTGACCAGTTAAAGATAATCCTTGGCAAAAGAATTGAGAGGGATAATCTTTACTTGATCCCTTTTTTTTACTTTGGATTGACATGAAAAAAATGATACACATTGGTGACAAATGAATTCAAAATGTTAAATATTAAAAAATATAGCCTAAGAAATATCAAATAAGGAAAAGATAAGTTTAGGATTATCTGCACATGAGAACTCGTAAATGTAGGGTAAATTTAGTAGAAGTCGCAGATCATGTCAAGAATAGCGAATCCATTACGTTTGCGTTCGTTTTTATTGACATAAGTAATTATGAGTTCTTTATGTTGACATGATGAAATTTGGGGAAAACAAGTCCCAGACTGTCGTTCTTCCTCTGCTTGTGGACGACCCACTCCGACTCAGGCTAAACAAAATGAACTAGTCCAAATAAGCAAAAATTCGAGATTGGTTTACATGGAAATGGAAAATACTCCAAGAACACAACTTCCATAAGGATTGGGTCTTTTTTTGCCAAATCAAGGCTTTCAATTAAGGCATTGGATTCAAATTATATAACACCAGAGTGACAAAGTTAGAATAAGAACAGCAATTGTGCAAGTTGGAATTTCGCTGTTCTTGACGAGTAATTTGGGCTCGCTATTATTGACACCAGTAATTTGGGTTTGCTATTCTTTATAGGCGAAATTTGGGTTTACTACTCTTGACAGGAGTAATTTAGGCTCGTTATTTTTGAGAAGAGTCATTTGGCTTCTATATTTTTGATAAGAGTAATTTGATTTCGCCTATTTGACATGAGTAATTTGGGTTCGCTATTCTTAACCTAAATGATTTGGGTTCGCTAGTCCTGACATGACTAATTTGGGTTCCCTATTATTGACACGAGTAACCTGGTTTTGCTCTTCTTGACAGGAGTAATTTAGGTTTGCTATTCTTGACCTAATTATTTTAGTTTCGCTATTATTAGCAGGAGTAATTTGGCTTCTCTATTCTTAACAGGAGTAATTTTGGTTCGCTCTTCCTGACAGGAGTAATTTGGGTAGCTATTTTACATAGAAGTAATTTAGGTTTGCTATTCTTAAGCTGAGTAAATTTAGTTCGCTATTCTTAACCTGAGTAATTTAGGATCACTATTCATGCAATGGGTAATTTTGGATCACAATTCTTGACTACTTTTAATCTCTGTTTGCTATTCTTGACAGGAGTAATTTGGCCTCACTGTTATCACTAGAGTAATTTGGGGTTGCTATTATTAACTGGAGTAATTTGGGTTCGCTATTCTTGGCATGATAAATTTGGGTTTGTTTTTCTTGATCGAAGTAATTTGAGTTCGCTATTCTGCACAGGAGTAATTTAGGTTAGCTATTCTTCACAGTAGTAATTTGGCTTGGTAATTTTTCACAAGAGTAAATTTTTTTTCTTGGCAGTGGTAATTTGGGTTCCATATTCAGGACAGGAGTAAATCGGATTTGGTATTCTTGACATGAGTAATTTGAGTTCGCAATTCCTGCCAGGGGTAATTTCGGTTCGCTATTCTTGACAGGGCTCATTGAGTTTGCAATTGTCGACAGGATTAATTTGGGTTTGCTATTAATAACAGGAGCAATTTGGGTTGGCTATTAATAACAGGAGCAATTTGGGTTCGCTATTCTTGGCGGAGGAAATTTAGGTTAGATATTCTTGATGTGAGCAATTTGGGTTAGTTATTCATAAAGGGAGCAATTTAGGTTTGCGAATCTTGACATAATCCTAAGCTACTAGCTTCGTAAAACGAGCGATGGTAGAGTAGAGACAGTAATATAAGGTTAAGTTTTAGAGAACGACTAATTACTGATTATTTTACAAAGAATGTCAGATTTATTGGTTGACAAAGTCAATGCAAGGGTCGTACTATTTCAGAGAATTAATTTCATTGATCGTAAATTTAGTTGTGGCTAAACTGTGGGCCGGGGGAAGGGGGTTCTTTTTAAAAGTCGCGACTGGTTTCTGGGCAGAGGTTGAAAAGAATGCTGACTTATTGAGTGTTATCTTGTTTAGTGGGCACGGGCAGGGAAGAATACTAACTCGTTAACTTTTTCTTGGTTATTGGGAAGGGATGGAAGGGAAGAATGATTCGCTCTCGGGGTGTTTCTTAGTTAGAGGGAGCGGGCTGATGGGAAGGGGAAAGAATCCTAATACATAACCCCCCCTCCCTTGCCCCGGTTTTCCTGATGGCAGAGCGCTATCGCCTAAAACAGAATGCTAGAGCCAAAAGGAACTTAGGTTTTATTTCGAATCAAGGTTTACAGAGTTCTCACTCAGCGCAATCTATAAGAGTCAGCAGCGGTTTCGCAAGGATGCGGAGGTTGTGATGGAGAGAAAATACCCGAGATGAAATTGGTATTTTGGGGACTTCTTTATTCTATTCTTTACCATAGAAATTATGATCCTTCTTGCGATGATAAAAGCTTGTATCTTCTTTAAAATTACTACTCTTTAGCCCAAACATGCTTATGAATATCCATATATGTTTTAAATAAAGTTGCGTGGCCATTTTTAAGGTACTATACCTGTCTCTTACCTATTTTTGGTAAATCTTATTTTAAGAACTGGTTTGTTGATTTAAAAAGATTTGAATTGTAAAATGGGTTTTTTTCCGGTGTAATGGGGTTCGAATTCCTTTTCTCACATTGGGCGTTAATATATATTTAATCTTGCTGCTGTGTTGTATTTTATCCTCTCAGACAAATGATATTTAAAAATAGTGCAATAAAGTGGAATATCATATATAATCTTGGGAATTGTAATAAACTGTGAAAACCTCGCGTTTTCGACCATTAAAAACGATGGAATGGATTTGGCTTAGAAACTCCCAAAAGTGGCGAGAAGATGCAAATATATATTTGAGAATCAGCAGAAAGATGAAAAAGATTAGTTGGTATAGATTTTTCCCGTCGTCAGACTGCCAATTTCTATCCATTATCAGGCAGAATTTCTGTTATTAAAAATGTCTTTATAAGAAGTTTTACAAGAGACAAAAATTTCCCTCCATACTGTAAACGAGAAAAAAGAACTTAAATATGCCTGCAAAAAATTGGTATTTTGAGGACTTCTTTATTCTATTCTTTACCATAGAAATTATGATCCTTCTTGCGATGATAAAAGCTTGTATCTTCTTTAAAATTACTACTCTTTAGCCCAAACATGCTTATGAATATCCATATATGTTTTAAATAAAGTTGCGTGGCCATTTTTAAGGTACTATACCCGTCTCTTACCTATTTTTGGTAAATCTTATTTTAAGAACTGGTTTGTTGATTTAAAAAGATTTGAATTGTAAAATGGGTTTTTTCCGGTGTAATGGGGTTCGAATTCCTTTTCTCACATTGGGCGTTAATATATATTTAATCTTGCTGCTGTGTTGTATTTTATCCTCTCAGACAAATGATATTTAAAAATAGTGCAATAAAGTGGAATATCATATATAATCTTGGGAATCGTAATAAACTATGAAAACCTCGCGTTTTCGACCATTAAAAACGATGGAATGGATTTGGCTTAGAAACTCCCAAAAGTGGCGAGAAGATGCAAATATATATTTGAGAATCAGCAGAAAGATGAAAAAGATTAGTTGGTATAGATTTTTCCCGTCGTCAGACTGCCAATTTCTATCCATTATCAGGCAGAATTTCTGTTATTAAAAATGTCTTTATAAGAAGTTTTACAAGAGACAAAAATTTCCCTCCATACTGTAAACGAGAAAAAAGAACTTAAATATGCCTGCAAAAAAAACATTCAAGCATATGGCTAAAGCCATATTTAATGAAGTGAGTTGCTTTAGTGTGAAATTAAATATTAAAATATTAAATAAACAAATCTAAGCAAAAATAAATGATTTAAAGAAAACTTTTAATTTTCAACATTTAAATATGGAATCATTAGAAAACAAACCGATCTTGAAGGAAATAATTAGCAGTCCTCGACTTAGGATACGACAAACTTAGTAAGCCAACAACCGTCACTTATCTGCTGGGGAAACTCAAGCTTTGCCTTGGAACAGAGAACCCCCTCCCCTTGAACAACTAATGAAGATCGATGGTGAACACCAACCAGTATAGGGCGACTGACAAGTACACAGTACGTAGAATGATGAGAAAGGTGTTTGCCATCTGAAGGCAAACATTGTATCCTTTTATCTTTAATGTTAAAAATGCTATGGTATTTTAATTGCAGTTATGAAAGTTTTCTTAGATATTTAATGAAATTAAATTGCGAAAACCGCTATTCCATTTTTTGTGAAGCATAGTTTCTAGAAAAATAGCCGGAGGAGTCTAGATAAAATCTAGGACAAACGTGAAGGCAATGCTAATCCATTAGATTATTCACTCAATTTCAAATAGAGTCGTTCATCAAGAGGTTCATATCTTTTGATACTATAGAGAAGTTGCAAAGGCAAAATCTCTGCTTTCAGCCATTCATCGTTAAGAGCGAAATATGCGGCTCTCTCCAATCGAATAGGAACAAGGAGACAAATCAAAAGGTGGGATTTAGCAACGTGAATTATGTAGTATGCTCTCTACGACTTCTCCTTAAGCTTTGTTTGAGCACTTATTCATTTATTCATCCATTTATTTAAAGAGTGAATAGCAGAATACTACACCATGTGTGTAGTGAGCTGCTACAGCACATAGCTCTCAAATATGAAGAGAGATTGGCAAGGAAAGAAGGATGGGTAGTTATGTTCCTAATTGGGCCAAAACAGGTAGGAGTAAAAGCATTCTAATGGCGCTGCTCTGCTCGACACCCCCATGTGTAAAAAAATATTCAATCTGATTTCAGAAGAGGAGGAGGAGGAGAAGCAACCAGTATACTCTAATGAATGTTTATGAAAAGAGGTTCCTACAGAGAGATGGAAATATGTAGAAGTTCCTACTCCCAGTAACCAGAAGAAGAAGCTATTTAATGTAGTAACGATCGCTTTAACGACAGGGACTGGCTAGTGATTAACTCTCCTGAACATAACTTATTTACAAAAGCAGATCGTGTTTTATATCTGAAGGAAGCTCAAGAAACTTCTTCGTTGCGATCAACTGAGCCTTGCTGTATTGTTCGTGCTACTGATTTGGGCTGATCAAATCAAGCCTCCGATGTGATTATTAGCCACCAGCAAAGGTACCCGGCGTTGCGCGGGATAAAAAGTCCTGTCGCAAATAAATACAGATGCATCTTGTTTGAAATTCTTATATCGTGGCCCCAAAATATCTTTACTTGTTGATTATTATTATTATTATTTGTGGGATTAAGGCAGATTTAGGAGAGTAGGGAACTCTCTACCATTACAATACACTTAAATTGAGTAAATGTTTCCCCTCAGTGCCCGGAAGTTTAGGCGCATGCGTGAATGACTGTTAATTATGATCGAACGACGTTGTGGCCTCAGGGACAGATCGAGCGTCTTATGGGTGCAAATAAAGTCAATACAGCCCTCCAGAGCGACTATGTTCCGTCCCCCACTGCTGTGTTGGTTAAGTTATAAAGCACAGCTATAGGGTGAAGTAGAACATGTCTAGGGGACTTAATATTATGAGATATTATCATCATAGAGTGTGTGTGGTATTTATTGAAAAGAAACAAGTCATAAAAAGATTCCCTCCACCAAGGATAGCAAATGAGCCTTACCAGGGTTTGCTTGAAGAATTCCTCAAGATCTTTCACCTATTGATTAAATTTTGTATGAATTCATTTTCTGTTACCCTGTAGGCGGTCATGCTGCAAAATGTAAATATACTAAACTGATTAGTTCTTGAAATACTAAAATAAAAAAACTTAGAATACAAGTAATATAAAAGAATAAGATCGGAAACAACAAATCACTCTACACCAAGAAACAAAGTAGAATTTGGTTTACAGCTGATAACAACATTCAAGCTTAAACAGCGAAATAAAATCAGAAACAATAAAATTATTATCAAAAGTACCGAAAAGTTCTCTTAAGAACGCTCATAAGATAATGGATACTAAATTCTCAAACCCCAAATATTAACATCACAATAAATTATAGAAAGTCATCCTAGAAAAATAAAACAATTTCCAGGTACTTAGCAGCACGAAAAATAACAAAGCTGTAAAGATAAAGATGGCTTAACCCTATTTTTTTTGAAGTTTAATTCTACTCTTCTTATCTAGCGGCTACCAACAAGTGCACGCTTATTAATAAAAGTTATGAAAGCTCCATTGGGAAGAACAACTTACTAAAACTATTTAACATTAGATTTGTGAAATATTTCAAAGAAAAGAAGACACCACTCCCACGACCTAATGATTCAGTAATATTCCTTCTTAAAATGGGAGAAACTAAAGGGTTTAAAAGATACAGACCAATTAATCTTCTATATCAATAGGGAAATGGAGTATACCTAGTAAAAAATGCTGCAATATTTGTCATTTATCCTCTTATTTAGCCAACGATTCTGCATTTCTTTACATTTATGCTTACATAAAGGAAACATAGAGATTATACAGGCAATTTCTTTACCAAAAAATAAATATAAATGAAAGGAATACTGAACAAGCATCTCAAATTCTGTTGAAGGCCGTGTAGGTTCAATTTGACTTAAAGGACTCACAAAACGGGAATTCGATACCCTTTTGCGTGGGTCTTTTGCTAACTGATTTCTAGTGAAAGTGGTAATGGTTGAAATTCAAGACATCCATTTTCGATCTGACCAGAAAATACTCTCCAGTCTTTTTATTATTAGTGGTTATTAACTTTAGCAACGATTACATCCTCGAGTTTATGTTCCAGGCACAAAACCAGTCCTCCTAAAATGACTTGTTAAAAGAAAAAAATGTTCAGCCATGGTAGGAAGAAAGCGGAAAGACTTAAACATAACGTTGTGGTTACTTAAAATTAAGAAATGAAAACCCAACGAAAGAAAGTTTAAAAGGAAGAGATCTGTACAGAAATCAGTGAAGATGGAGGAAGTGAAAATGTGTAGATTTGTAGACGCAGATCCACCTGCGTGAGTTGGGGTGGTGAGGGTACGCAAATAAACGGATCAAAGAATACGAATAGAAAGGATAGAACAGGTAAACAAAATAACCAGAGATGGGGCAATTTTTTTAATAGTGAAATGGAACAAATTAGTCCAAATAATATCCAAAATGGAACAAGTTCGTAAAAAAGCCCAAAAAGAGTACAACTCAGAAAGCGTTAGTATAAAAGATTTTAAAAATAGTACAAGTTCAAACTACTTGGAGGAGTAACCACTGGGTAAAATATAAATAGATCCCAACTTCAAGTTTTGGCTCCTCACTATTGAACAGTGTAAGAAGAAGAAGATTGGTTTGTTATTTTGTAACTGAATAAATCACAGAGCATGGATGGAGAGGGGGGCAGAACACTATAAAACGTGAATACAGCAGTTATAAAAATGGATACACAGGTGAATACAAGAAGTGAAGTTCAAAGACAAAAGGTAGATCTAGGAAATGACAGAAATATTGACGGCTCTCACAGCAAGATGCAGATAGATGGGAATAGAAGTAGGAATTAGAAAGAACAGAACAATGAATTACGCACACAGCCACAGTTATCCAAAACGCAAGCAGATAAAACGATGCAAATTAACCCAGTACAATGGAAATTGAGAGGTGCTACCCAAATGATGGTCGCTTTCCACAAGGGTATCAACTTTTTGGTCTCGCTTACCCATAGCAGTAAACCAGGAGGCCTCATTAGGTGCTTTAATCCCTACTCATGGTCGTTGCGTCCCCTGAGGATAGCGGACAACGCTCAAAGAGCCACCACTACGTTTTCTTCCCCGGTGATAAAACCCCAATAAAGAACCTGTTTCGGTTCCACTCTCAGCCCAATGGCCTTTGTTCGCATTCCGATTATTTGCCCCTTCCAAGAGTATGCCAGTTGTAGTCTTTATTATCTCGGTGTGTCTGAATCTCACATATATACATACAACTACACACACCAATGAGATTTGTATGCGCAAAATGGCAGAACCAGAAAGGATGAGTTAGAAGGAAATAAAAGAAAGAAAGAAAGGTAAAAACGAATAAACACGCAAACAAAATAAAGAAAGTTGCAGAGAGAAAGACTTAAAGAAAGAAACAGATAAAAGAAAGAAAGAAATTCTTTTTGCAGTTGTTTTGTTAGGAGGAAATAATCCTTTTGATTCCATTCTCGCCGCCGAGTCGTAAGATGCATAATGCAGTGAGTAAACGATTAGCAGAAGCCGATACTTGGAAACATTCGAAGAAGAGAGAAAGCAAAAGAGATAGAGAGAAGGTAGGATGGATGGGTTAGGGGGAGGGGTCTACTCGTATTGTCCGGAGCTTTGTCGAGGAATCCTGCTCCTTCTGCGCCCATTGCATTCGAGTCACTTTGGCGCGCCTCTCAGACCCCATTGTTGTCCGTCCACCAAAAGCGTTCTTGTTGTTACCCTCACTTTTCACTCCTTTGGGGAGTCTTTTTTGTGCCACGGGGATTAACTAAACCGGGACCTCAAATCATTTAAAAGAGACTGGTTACTCAGGTGAGCTTTCGCTATTTTATCTAAGCTAGAAAAAACTTATAAAGCTATAATGTTAATGGAAAGAGTTCATGTGCGCGCACACTAAACAAGATATATATATATATATATATATATATATATATATATATATATATATATATATATATATATATATATATATATATATATGGTAGTAGTAATGCTAGTATTAATAATAGACGATATTTGTCATAATCGTGTAACTGAAGGCTTTGAAAGAGGAATAGGGAAGAAGATAAATGTAGACACTAGATACTAGAAAGTGCACTATGCTGTTATGGCTAATCTGAGAAAATATCCGTCTAGATACTAGATATTAGATACTAGAAAGTGCACTTATATTCTACTATCACTATGGTATGGCTAATCGGAGGAAATATCCGTCTAGTTTAACTTTTCTTGCGTCTCTGCCGAAATTACTCCTGTATGTACGTTCTCAAATGATTTATACGTTACAATTACGTTTCATTACCCCCCTCCTACCCCCCCAAAATTCCTTATTTTGGGGTCCCGGTACGAATCTAACCATTGTATTTCTTTGCAGATCGATTGGAAGTTCTTCACATTAAACTGTTCCCGGCGTTCTCACACGGACTCGTTCAAAATGGAGTTACGACAACACTGTTTGTTTACATAATGCGAGGCAGAGCTTTGTCGCTGGGAAGTCCTTTTGTTATCGTTGTAGAAATGAGGTAGATGCGCTGGAAGCTGTGTGGAAGGAGGCTCTCCAAAGAAGGATTTGGGAGAAAGGGATTCTAAGCGTGATTCTGCATAACAATGTCTGAACACTACAACTTCTAAAATGTTGTTTTCTTAGCGGAGGTTGCCGACTATAGCCGCACATATACACAAATATCGGTCAGTTCATTCATTCAGAGTATGTACGCTAAACATGACATACATAAACACACGTATGTCTAATAACCATTTCTATTCCGTATTATTTTTCAAATATATTTATACGTACACAAAGAACAGCTTCATAAATATATACACTTCCATAAATACGCAGACACCTGTTCAGGTCGGCCTCTGGTCTTCCTTAATGGAAACACTGCTGAACGAAGCTAAGCCACATCGGGGGTGACTAATGGCTGAATGTTACCTTGATTTGCTATATTTTGGTGTGTTGGCCCAGGGTTCGAGTCCCACATTAATTAGTAGGTCTTTCGGTGCGAAATAGAGGAATTGGTGACCCTCCAAAGCCCCTAAGATCCGTTGCAAAATCAAGCGCAAATCTGGAGTAAAACCAAAGACAAAAGAAAAATAAAACCTCT